>QANZ01039163.1:0-33299 GCA_003254925.1 Chamaecrista fasciculata
TTTTAATTTTCCTTCCGCTGCGCTCCCTCTGTGATTTCCCAACACAGGGCTACCGTGTATCTCGCCCGAAAGTTCGCCAGAAACTTGAGGGACCAAAACGGAACTTAGAGCAAACTTGAGGGACTAAAATAGGACTTTGGCCCAAAAAAATTAAGGTTAGGATATAATTGACACCAACTTTTCACATTGGGGGCATAATTGACACAAAACAAACGTTAGGGACATAACTGAAACTAACCCCAAACGTTAGGGGCACAAAAGGGTCTTTTACCAATTTTTTTTAAGAAACCACATATCAGAACATCCTTTTTTTTATTTTCTATTTTCTAAAATATATTGCTAAGAACAGTGAAATCAAACATATCTTTCAATGGCCTAGTAGTTCCTCACTTGGTCCCTTAACCAAGGAGCGGGGGTTCAAATCTCATCTTTAGGAATGAAAAGTATTCTGTGACCAGTCGTTTACCCTTAAGTGGAAGACCCGCAACGAAAAAATTAGTCACTGTTTCCGACGGTGAATACTCTTAATTTATATAAAAAAAACATATCTTTTAGTTTTTTTTTTATTTTAAAAATTCAAAAATTATTTCGGAATAATAGAATCAAACAAGCCCCATATTTCTACTATAATCTTTTTGTGTATCTTCATATACCAATCATGTAATAAAGAGTAGTCTTATTTAATTCATATATATATAATTTTTATTAAAAAAAATTGTAAGTTCATACTTCGCAATAAAAAGTTAAGTTGTTATTTTGGTTTTTTAAAATATTCAAATTGATTTTAAATAGTGACAAAATATTTCACTTTAGTCCCAAACTATGAATATGATCATATTTTTCTCATTTCAATTCAAATGTGACAAGTCTAAAATAATGTATTATTCTCAAATAATATTTTTTTTATCCAATTGAGAATGTTGGTAAATGAGGTCAAAGTAAACCGATTATTTCACGATCAAACAAGTAAAATTGATTATATCATTTGTTTCAAGTTCGAATACGACGAGTTCAGAACTACAAATTACTTTTAATAAATTTTTTAAATTTGAAATAAGATAGGAGTGAAATATAACCAAATTTAATAATTTAGGATTAAATAAAATATTTTGTCAATATTTAAAATCAATTTAAATATCTCAAAACATAAAAGACCAAAATAATTATTAGTTCATATATTTAAGATCAAAATCACCCTTTTACTTCAAAAGAATAAGTTAATTATTGTGATTTGTTATTAAAATAGAAGATGGGTGTGAGGAGCATGTAGTAAGCATTACCGAAACAAGTGCAGCACGTATTCTTTGCATTTGTAACTTGTGTATTCATTTGTGAATTTGTTTCCGATTACGCAATTCGAAAGCAAGTCTGGTAGTCTTTGATTCTTTATTCCGCTCTGTCAATTTCTTCCGTCGTTTCAATGGCATCCAACGCAGAGAAACTTGCAGATCAAAACCCTACCAAAACCCTAGACCCCGCCGCCAAACCACATGCTGATTCTTCTTCCCAAGACGCACCAACCGATGCGTCTTCCAACGCCGCCGTATCCACCGAAATGATCCCTATTGTGGGTTCGGTTGCAGAAAGTGATGCTCCGCTTTCCGATATTCAGAAGAAGATGCGCCGGGCTGAGCGCTTCGGCATTTCGGTCCAGTTATCTGAGCAAGAGAAGCGCAATTCCAGAGCCGAAAGGTATTATCTAACATAATGTTGGTAGTTTGGGATATTTTTATTAGGGTTTTCTTTCATGTTATTACTCCCCTGTAACTATTTCTTTTCTCTGGGCTGTTGATTGCTTTTATTACCCTCTTATAAGCGAATAAATAATTTCTACGTGTTAATTGATATTGCAAAAGTCTACGACATTTCACTGAAGGATCTCCATGGAAACTTCCTACTAAAAATATGAAAGCAAAATAAATTGGTTGATGGAACTGAGGTTTGACTTGATATGTCATTTCCGACACCTCATTGTTACAGGTTCGGCACTAGGTCTACAGTACAAGCATCAGCTGCATCAGAGGAGCTAAAGAGAAACGCTAGAGCGGAGAGGTTTGCCCTTTCCTATTGTTGATTTTCTTATTTGCTGTTTTATTGAATTTTTAGTTTGTAACAATATAATAAAAATAAATACTGTAACTGGATATGCCTCATAGGTTTGGCATTCCCTGTTCGTCTACTACTGCTGACAATGAGCAAAAGAAGAAAGCTCGGCTTGCTAGCTTCCCACCAGCTTCCAATCCTGATCCTTTGGAGGAAGAGAAAAGGAAAGCAAGAGCACTTAGGTGTGTATCAGAATGCCTACCTCCTTGTGCTTCCTGTTGCAGATAATATGATATTTGAATGTTCACACTAATTCCTTTTATTAATATTTTTAACTTGTTCTGTTCTCTGCTTCCAGGTTTTCAAATCCACCATCAAGTTCTCTATCTGAAGCTAGTGGCAGAGGGAATATTGAGCCAGTAAGGCCAACTTTCCAACTTTTAGAGGGATAGGAATTAGGAAGAAAAAGAAAAAAGTATATCGGTGTGCTGCTTTGTTTACTGATCTGTTTCTTTGTTCTAAACTAGAAGGCAGCTATTGCAGGCAATGCTGGTGGAGCGGCCTGAATGGCTGCTTGCTTCCTTAATAGTAGGAAATTTTCTGGTAAGTTAATACCATCAGGTCTTGTTTCGCAAAGTGGTGGTATTTTGCCCTTTTTCTAAAAAAAATCCCTTTGTATCTATTGCCTTTTTTAATTCACTATGTCCTAATCTGTAACTTCATGTAAACTATCATTCTTAATTTCTTGTAATGTTTTTTCTTTTCTTGTTGTGAAAACTCTTGTGCAGGTGTAGCTTATAATGGTTCAAGATTCATTTAAAGGCCTCCATAGTCCGTATTGTATGTACTTTTTCACATAGTAATACCCGGGTGCAGCTATCATTAATGTATTTCACCAAGATATGGCCAACATTCAAGTCGTCTGAATATTTCTTTTGAGTGGTCATGTCATTGTTTTACAAGGTGTAATTAGATAACAAATTGGCATTTATTTTCATAGTGTTTGCTTGTCTTTAAATCAGGTAAGATTAGAAATTTTATTATCTACAGCCTAGAAAACAAATAAAATGTTTGCCCTCCTTCACTTTTTGTCTTGAAGTCTTGACATAAAGGGGGCCTAAACCCCAAGCTAAACAACCAACGCTGGGCATGGGGGCTTCTAAAGTTCTTTGGCTGTTAATATGTTCGATTGCAATTTGCAACATATAGGGACCATTTCAACACTTCAAAATAATAATAATAAAATATCCTGCAAACGATTTTATTTAATATCTTCAACACATTCCTCCTTTTGTTCACAGTGAAAATATTACGTTGAACACTATTTTAACTTGAGATAAACTTGCAAGATGTCTCGAATGGATTTTATTATTATTTAAAAGTTTTCTTCGTTCTTTATTTATTGTCATGGTTGTGATTTGCTGCTCCTGAAAAAGCTTTAAGACCAACTCTATTGGTTTCTGCCAAGGAATAGTAGTTAGTTATTCTCTTAATATATCCCTTCTTATTAATCAGTGAATGAAGGAAGAAGACGCGAATCGTGGCTTTTTTAATTTATTTATTTTTTGGTTAAAGGTTCATTTTGGTCCTAAATGTATGCCCTAATGTTCATTTTGGTCCATTATGTTTCAAAATGTTTCATTTTGGTCCTAAATGAAACATTTTGCCAACATTTAGGACCAATTTGAACATTTTGAAACACAATGGACCAAGATGAACTTTAGGGCATACATTTAGGACCAAAATGAACCTTTAACCTTATTTTTTTAAGTTATTGAGGCGTCAAGAGAAATTGCTGTTGCTCTGCTTGGCTCCTTGCAAACGCGTGACAAATTGCTTCAAAAGATTGCCATCACGTAGTAGAGAGAGGTCTTGCTAAAGTGAGAAAGAAATATAAAGAATAAAAAAGCGTACGTTGATATTTAGTTGTGTTAGATTGAAATTTGATTTTCTTATTTGTTTTCTAATATCAGAAATTTTTATCTATTACTTTAGCATATCCATTCTCAAGATAGTAGCATAACATTAAACTGATAAACGTGAAAACCAGACTATGCTATGGTGTGAATGAGAGTTTAAAGCCATTAGATTGTTTAAAATTGGTTTTAAAATAAAGTTCTATTATAATATATGTGAATTTTTAGTATGATTTAATAATTGAAGTTTTTCCATTTAAAACTTAAAAGGTATGAACTCGATCTTTTATTTGCAAAATGAAAAGGAAAAGAAAAGAAAACTACATCAGAGGACATAATTGTAGATTCATTGCCAAAGTACATAAAGATAAACTCGACAATTTTTACAAGAAAAAAAAAAAAAGGAAAACCTAATATGATACAAGAAAACCTAATATGATACACTTGACAGAATTTAAGAGGGATATGATACAATAATAAGCTGAAATTCCCTTGATGGCAATGATAATTGATTTATCCTTATGGCTGCATATGTGATTTCTTCTTGCTTCCGTATAATTTAGCAGCCAGTGTTTTAGGTTGGGAGGGATGATTAACAACCTTAGTTTTCGTTTGAGGATGAGATATCTTGTTCATAAGAATCTGTGATAACTTGAGAAATCTGAAGAGATTTTAAGGGAAGTGCAGAATTATTTGGTCTACAATGTGGCAGAGCCACCTCCTCTGATTGAAAGAGGAGAGCCATAAAGAGAGCCAGAATCAGTGAGTTTGGGATTAAGAAATACAACTATGACTGTTATATCATCATGGAAGTGTCTTCTCACCCCTTGTTCTATCTTCTGCATATCTGAGAATCTCATTTCTCTCTTCCTTGCTGCTTCTCGAAGTGCTGCTTTTACAAGCCTCCTCGCAATTCCCTATTACATGAAACACCCTTCACTACTCACATAGAAAGAAACTCTCCAGAATCATCACTTTTTACTTGTTAAGGTGAACAAACATGTAACTTAGTCATTGAAAGATACACAAGTTAACGACTCAATTTTTAAAAGTTTAGTTTATACACAGCCTTTGAAAGTTGTGGAGGCATCTGCCAATACAATTTAGTAGTCCCTTGAGCCTATTTTTCAGGGACCAAATTGTAAGAATAAAAAGACTAAAATGTATTCGATCAAGGACTTTCAAGAATTAAAGAGTGTAAATTAAACTTTCAAAGATTGAGTTGTTAACTCGTATATCTATTGACACCAAGTTATGTGTTTACTTTTTCAAGGTACTAGTGTGGCTGCAAAATTCTGAAATGGATAAAGGGTAATCTTACATTGCGTGGGTAATTGCTGACAATGTTGACAGCCTCTTGGTTGCTAAGATGCTCCCATAATCCATCAGAAGCAAAAATGAGAAATTGATCCTCTGGTTGGAGTTTATGGGTTGATATTGATGGCTCACTACTAAGTATTGGCTTGAAGAAGGGTTCAGGCAATCTAAACTTCCATGGTAGAGGCTCTCTGTTGAATTCTGCCTTTTTCAAATATGCATCACCGATGGATCTTGAAACCTGCACACAAGACAAATTCTATCAACATCAGATTTGATGTGGCAACCATTGTATATGGAACTGAGTCATAGTTGAATCATGACGTTTGAGCGTTTACTTTGTTTTACTATGAGTTAAAAAAAATTATGACGTTTGAGCGTTTACTTTGTTCTACTATGAGTTAAAAAAAAATTTGTACCCTTACTAACAATTATAACTTTTGACCTAATAGTAAGTCCAATAGACTACACTACTGCATCAATATTTCTAGGATGTCTACAAGTTATAAAGATGAGTTCTTTTTGTTTTTGCTTAGAAGGATTTTGATTTTTGAGCTTATTGTATAATCTAAGAAGTAACATAGATCTTCCAAAGCTGTACCTGTATGAGGCCTTTGACACGCCAAACATTGTGTTTCACAACCAGGATTTGTGGATCATAAGGGTGCTTTGACCGAATCTCATCTCTCACTGTTTCTATGTTGACATTGTGTTCTGCAGATAATTGAATAGCTTCTATTTCTCTTGTTGACCTCTCAAATCTTCCCAACACCACCCTGGAATCTCCAGCATTTGCAACATATAACAAGCCATTGCAAATTATCCCCACCAAACAACATGTTCCAGTGGATGCAATCTCTGGCTTACTTATCCACTGCTTCTTCACCTGACACAGAAAATCTCTCTCTGTTGCAGAATATGCCCTTCTGATAGCATTCTCTGACATGCCTTGATCCTCACCTACAATCCCTGAGTCACATAGAAAAATTATTAATACAGTTTTCTGGTCAGAAATATGGTTATAATGAAGTTCTTTATGCCTCTTATGTGTCTCAAGAAAACTGCAAGCAAGGATTATGGTTATTATATAGTAAATATGAACCAACAAGGGTTCAGGCATGTGGAAGGAGTTAGTCTTTCACAACCTTGTGGTTCCACCTTCAAATTCTTATTAAGAGAGTTGTCCATATTTATTGCACGACAGTGTCTTAATTATTTCTACTGAAACATATCTGTGAAAAATCAAAACAAAATTATAATAAAGATGAGAGATTACTTTTGAGATTGAAGAAGAGATTGTCAGTGACAAACTGCGAGGCCTCGGTTCCACCATGACCATCATAGACACCTATGAAGGTTCCTTGAGGGCCCAGAAAGTTGGAGCTCAAGGGTCCAGATTCAAGCTGGCTTTGATCCTCCAATGAACTATTAGCTTGAACTACAGCCATTGAGAATTCACCATAAACATGGTTCCCTAAATCCTTATACCATAGCAACCCATCAACTCTCCCATTATTCAAGTCTTCATCTTCACCTTCTACAGATGGCTTCCAGCAGGATCTAACCATTTTTTTGAAGGCAATCCCTTGATGTAATAAAAGCTTATCTTTTAGAGTTTATCACACAAAATTTATGCAATCAATAATCGATTAGTTTATCAAAACCAAAGCCAATTAATCTCTAACCTTTAGGTTCCTGATGTTATATATATATATACCCAGAAGAAGCAGACAGGATCAGAAATGAACAAAATTCAGAAAGAGACCAAATGGGTATGGGCTGAACTGACTAAAGAATGTATCTTGTGAGGAAAACCATAAAGTATTTTCATGCAAAGTACAGAGAATATGGAGGCATGTTGTTTCTAATACTCTGTACCTTATCTCAGTTGAATGGGTTTTGGGACCTTAGTAGTGTGCCATATTTCAGGAACAGAGTTATCTGTAGGAAAAAACATAAGAGATTAAATAGGACAGAGTTGGTCGAAGATCTCAGTGATCTAAGGGTGCAGTAGAATATGGATAAGAGTAGAATTTGGAGCTTTATGTCAGACAGGATCTTAGATCAGGAAATGAAGAGAGATTTGAAGTGAAGTACAAACTCTGACATTTTGATCCATTTGTCCCTTCTCATCTTAACTTAGTTTCTATTGTGGCAAAATGGGTTTTTTAAGGGTCTTTTATTCAGTTTCATGGCTGAGATTTTGGGTTCTATGACCTTTATTAAGCAGTAATCCTCGGTTTTAGGCTACTTTTGGCTTGCCTAATAGTATTATTTCCATTTTCAATTTTTCAAGGTTTATAACATGATTTCTTTTTCTCCATTTTCAAATTTTCGTGAGAATTCAAACCTTTACTAGAGTTGGATAAGTTCATGACCGACAATCTTTCAATCCATAATTGTTTTTAATAACTTTTTTTAAATATTTCCATTTTTCACCAATACATGAATTTCAAGGAAAAGATAAGTCCTTCACGGTTGTAAATATGTACAAAAAAAAGTAAGAGCGAATCATAATATTCCAAGGTGTTTAATTTATCACTTATCTAAGTGTTTTTTTTTTTCTTTTTTAATTTTGGGTTTGGGGCTCTAATTCTCATTTGAGAATGATTACTCTTGCTTTCAAAAAAAAAAAAAAGAGAATGATTATTCTTGTACAGGGTTTACCTAATTTTTTTGTGGACATCAACAATATTTCTTCCGTATTCGTATGGTCAAATAGATTATGTAGTCAGAAACCATTCGTCATGAATTAAAAAAGGAATTAATTTTAAAGCCAGGTAATATATACCAATTAATACCAAACTCTAATGCAAAAATAAAATAAATTAAATTAAACTTCCCAATAACACAATTCTCATCAAAATAAAACTCCTCCTGCATTTAATCACCTGCAGTTTATATAACTGAATTTTTTAGACTAATTATTTCACTCAAATTTAGAAAGCAGTTTATGAAAAAGAAAAAGAAAAAGAAAAAAAACATCAAGCACCACGCTGGAACTTGATTATATCCATAATTCACCAACACAAACTAGGCCACTTATATCTTATTAGGTACATGCCACTTAAAGCTAAATCCCATAGACCATATATGAATTTCAATTTGGGAAATGAGAATTGTAATTAGATTTAATTATAATTATGATGGAGATATTTTGTTGGGCAACCAAAATTTTGTGGATATGTGTGACTAAAGAAGCTTCTGGTTAATCCCTTTTCTTCTCTCAACGCTCAACTGCCGACCCAAATGAGAGAGAAACATGGATCATGCATCCTCCATTGCCCATCCTCTCTCATAAACTCATAACTTTCTCTCTCTTCTCTCTTCTTTCTCTCTCTCTCTCTTCATGTTGCTTTCCATCACCAAATGACGTGTTAGCAAACCAGCCTGACTCATAACTCATATGTTGACATATTTTTCTTATAACAGCTAATACACTTATAGTGTTAGTTTAAGGGAACTAAATTTTAGAAAAGTTCAAATTGAAATTGTAGATGAAGAAAAAAGAAAAAAAGTAAACGCCAAAAATTGGCTTTCTTTTAGTTCAGAAAGTTCATTTTTATTGTCTAAAATCTAAATGATTATCGGATTGTAAAGTTGATGTTAAGCTATAGAGGGTGGAATGGAATTATGCTATGTTGAAAAGATTTTTTTTTTATAAAAATGTTATACTAAGTTGATTTTTAAAGAAATATTAATCTAAAATAAAGAAAGTATATATGACAATGATATGGTTAACTGCAAACAGATCAAGTATTATTGTTTGTTATAATTTGACTATTTGAGAAATAGAAAATATATAATCTATTCTATATTTAGTTGTCCAAATATTAATTTGCTTGTTAGAGTGATTTGATGGATCATCTTTAGAAACACATAGCAAAATAACTAATAAGTGAACTGAGATAATTAAGAGCATTGAATCAAAATCGAATGGTATGGGGGACCAAGGGCCTAAAAATTGCCAATACTGCCTTTGGAAGGATTAATGCAGCTTAAGTTATAATTAAGGATTAGATGACATGGGATGTATCATGTATGTACCCAAGTAATTAGCAATTATCATATTCTTTTTGGCTAAAAAAAGTTATTCATTCTTATATATAAAGGGTTGTCACTAAAAAGTATAATTAGATTCAACTTTTCTAAGAAAATATGAGAATATATTGCTACCTCTAATATTTTTTTTTNTAAATAATAATATCTATATAATCTAGAGACTAAAATGTAAGTTCACTCTATAATCTATATATATATATTAAAATCAATTATATCTAGAAGTGATCAAATAGCAAATGAATGAAATGGGAATATGACCCTAATATTCGTTATCTTCTCTTGGCATCCATTTTGTATCCCAAAATAAATGTCACAAGTTAATGAACTCCTAATTTATTGTCCTCCTCATAAACCCATAAAGTCCAAAAGGTTAAAACTTGAAAGCCCTCCAACTCACAAGCTTTATGTGATCATTCACATCAACTTTACCATTCTGCTTGTGACCTCATTTGAGTCATCTCGTCTATCTCTTTCACATTCTCATTTTCATTTTCATCAACCATACAAAATTACAAATTATTAATCACTTTTATTACTATCTCTGTCAAACCTCAAGAGCCTTGTTGTTTCCTTTGGGTCCAGAAGGAAAAGCATTAATTCTTTCTTCAAAGCACCCACAACTCCAATTAATCATCATCAAATAAAAAGCCTTTGCTGGTTCAAATTTGAAAGCCTGAAACATATGTAAAGTCAGCTAGCTTAAACAAAAAATTATAGTAAAAGATATAGATATTAAATGCAATCTTCTGGACATCTGCTTTCATCATCACTCTTCAAATCTTGAGAGTGACACTGAGAATGATCATAATCTTGTAAAAATTTGTGCATATAAGTGTCTGAGATTGGTGGGTTTGGCTTTGTTTGATCTGATTCCCATGGTAATAAGCTGAAAGACTCGAGCTTCTTCTTCAAATATTTGAGTCTTCTCTCAGCTCTCTCTCTTAATTTGATCTCTTCTCTGAGTTTCTTTTCCAGCTCAATTAACTGCTCACCAACGTAACCCACATGATTTTTTTTAGGACACAAAAATGGAATCAAATCACACGGGAGAATTAAAAGGAGAATGTGTTTAAAACATGAAGTCACAGACCTTGTTGCTTATAGATTTTGCTTCTTCATTTGCGATTTTCGAAGCCTGTCTCTCTGCGAGCAATCTTCCTCTGAGGCATTCCACAGTGTTGAACTTGAAACCCTCGTCTTCTTGCATTCTCTTGTGGCTGTGAAGTAATCCATTGAATAACAATAACGAATGTGATGATTCCATTTTACAATGTACATAATATATAGTAAGTCATAACAAAGAACAAGAATTAAAACCCAAAATTTCAAAACCCACCTCCATGTATGAATATGATCCTGCTTGCTAGTAGTAACACCTATCATTTCCTTATATTCTATACCCCAAAAATGAAACCTTGGTTGATTTTACCAGGATGGAGAATCCGTGACGCTATTAATGTCCAAGAAAAACAAAATGCTTGTTATTATTATGGGTACTAAAGATTTTGAAAATCAAGAATGAGCGTGGAATCTTGCTCTTAAGTCCATCAACCTCCAATGACATTTGTGTGCCATTGATAGGTGAGTCGATCAGTAGATTATTGTAAAAATTGTAAATCGTAAATTATTTTTTTAATTACTAGGCCATCAACTCCCAAATAATATTATAAATTAGAGGAAACCTGCTAAATCCAAAGGGGTTTGGATTAATTATATATAATGGAGCATTTGTTGGAAAGTGTAGCCGTAGGGTGTAAATTTCAAATTTCAAACCTGGAACAATTTTTGGTGGAAGGGGAATTGTACAATTGTTAATTAAGCACAAGATTACAGACAAACAGACTTCAATTAAAAAGAGTTTCCATCTAAAATAGCAACTTTAGTCTAATGTGTGTTCATTGTTCAGTTCTGAAGTTTGAAACAGAACGTACTTATTTTAATTTGTTCAGCTCCTACGGTTTCAGTTCCAACAAATATTACTGTAGACTCACGTGATATATATATATATATATATGCAAAGTTTGATTCTTGAGATGAGATACAATGGGTCATGAGTCAATAAGATAATAACACGTGAAAGAGTTAGTTGTATGTAACTAGTGATGTGACTCCATACACAGTTTTAATTAGTTTAAAAAAATATTATTATTTTATTATTTTTTAGCATTAAATTACATCAATGACTATAATTATATCACATCAAGCATCCCACGTGAAGAATCAAATTTTGCATGTTAGTTAGTGTAAGTAAGTATGATTTTAACAAGTTTGAAGCTAATAGTAGGAAAGGCTTGCTACTTTTGAGATGGGCTTTGGGTCGAATGATTTGGGCTAGTATGAGACAGGACCCATAAAAAAGATTGGCATTTTGCTTAGTGAGGAAATTTAGCTTGCGATGTTAACAAGCAAATTATTTTGTGAGACTGGTATTTGATACCTGAAATTCCTTGTTAATTACAAAGGAATTTGTCTCCCTTGTTCATCAGGAGTTCGTACGTTTCATAGGATGTCGGTTTGATTAATTAGTTCCAATGGCGTGTGAGCACAAGGCACTTAGGCATGCACAGTATGAATAATGAGTGATGAATCACGACGAAACAATAAAGCCCCAATTGAATGCACAATAAAACTCCAAACACAATTAAGCTCTAAAATGTGCTGTGCTGTACAATTTCCTTCCTTATATGATATATATATCTCATCCATCTCTATCACCATATTAAGAGCCTCTCTCTCTCTCTCTCTAACTAAATAGAATACCCACTTTAATTGTCCTTCCAACCATAGCCACTAGAGTCTGTATCTTGTATCTGTAACCACACCCCACCAAATATAAGAATTATATTCATAACAAACTTACAAATACAAGCCTAGACAAACAAATTTATTTACCAATTAGCCCTCACATCACACCAATGCCTCCCACAGCCGTTGGATCTCTCCCACCACATCATCCGACGGCAGCTGGAATCTGCACCAAGGACACGTGTTTCTCTTCTTCAACCACGGCAATATACACTTCCAGTGAAACAAATGCTGACATGGCAGTTCACACACATCCCTCCCTATTCCCATCTCCTCTTTACATATCACGCATTCTTTCCCGGCCGCCGTAACCTCCACCGCCGGCAGCGCCACCACCGCCGCCCTCGACGCCGCCACTTCTCCGGCACCTTTTCCGACGCCGCTACCCATCACGCCGACGAGTCGCCGGCACCGGACCACCATCTCAATGTACGGAATCAGAGCGCCGGCGCCGATGGGTATCGAAGTGACCGATAACAATGCACGAGAGAAGAGGTTACTTAAATTCACGCGCCAATCGGAAAACGGAGCCTCGAGAGCTTCAACGTTGTGCTGGTGAGCGTCGCAGAGTAAGAGAAGAAGCAGAGCAGCGTCGAGCTCACGCTGTCTGATGGCGGTGGATAACGGCGGCGAGTGGGATAATTTTCGGTGGCGCGTGAGGATGTGGAGAGAGGAGAGGAGGTGGCGAGCAATGAGGAGAGTCTTTTGGGGGAGAGAGAGAGAGTGAAGGTAATGGAGAGTGAGAGAGAAGAGGGATGGGGAAGACAGGACGGAACAGAGGCGGAGATGGTGGTGGTTGGTGACGGAGACGACGGTGTCGCTGAGATCGGAGAAATCGGAAGGACTGAGTCCGGCGAGTGACGTCATGATGATGCTCGTGGTTTCTTCCATTTTGGGATCATGTGCTTCTCAAGTCTGAATTTATGGATCTTCAATGAAGGGAATTTCTGCCTCGGTATCTTTGGGATTATAATTATAATAGAGTGATTGTGTAAATTGACGATTGTGTCCCTTAGGCCTTTAATTTTTTGAGGCTTTATCTTTTTAAGGTCGGTTTGTATAGTCTATATGTTTGTTATCTTATGTGATGATGAGAGATCTTGTTTGGTTTGGATGCACAAGAGCTTGACTTTTCATCTTTCCAAGTGGTATCACTAAATTTGTCAAACTTTTAGCTTTTCTAACAGTGGGAACACACACATAACTTTGGAAGATTGCTAATTGATTTATCAGCATTTCTCTTGGTGCTTTGGATCTTGACAATCTACCAAGTCATGTTACTTTCTTTTTAACTATGGAAACCAAGGGATATGTACATATTTTTCATGTAAATACAAATTCCCATCTAATTCATCTTTCTTTTTATTATGATCCTAGTTATGTAAGGCTTAAGTAAGGTTAGCCTTGGTAAATTGACTTTGGTTCTCTTATATATTACTAATCATCTCTCTACCAAATAAGTAATTTACTTTCGGTACATTCAATACATTTTTATTGCTAACACGATGAAAGAGGCCAAGTTAATGATGGTATGACACTTGTGGCTGTGAAGGAGACAGAATAGATTGAAGTGGCAGCGTTGTCCACATGCAAATGTCCATTTCAAAACTTCAAGCGCACACTTCTAACATACAGTGTCATTAATAAATTATATAAAAACCATACAAAATATAACATAATCTATAGAAAATAAATTAGAAAAAAAATAATGGTATAATTTGATAGAGAGAAAACTGTAATTTCCCGAAGCCCTAACACAATGCCAGAGGAAAGGAGAAGTTGGGCTCATCATTGTCATGGCGAATCCCACCCTTCATTTACACGAAAAATGGAGGGTTGATATTGGAAAATAATACTTGGATGGTGGGCAATATTGTCATAAGATTATCATCTATGATCTATGCCCTTGTGGGCATTCTCTGTAACGGTGGCGAAAGATGACATCCGAAAAGCTATTTAACTGATCTTGGATGCTTTATTGGCAAGGAAACTACTTTTACACTTTCCAGACAAGAATGGGTTGAAAGATCTGAAAGGAAAAGAAAGCAAAAAAAAAAAATATGAAGCACAAGCCCCACAAAACAAAATAAAGACTTTTAAAAAAAGAGAAAATCTGTTTTTTACTTTTCTATACTGATACATCACTATTTGGGTGTACGCTTAACTAACTCTTGAACCGGGCCCCTCCAAACCTGACAAGGCGCACTGGAGCCATTCGAGTGCCCATCTGAACATTAGAGGCGTCCGTGCTCCGCCTTCGGCCACAGCGCGCGCCTTCGGACTAACACAGTCACCCACGACTGCCTTATCCCGCAAACTTCGTTGAGGGAGATCGTGGGTCACGACCTTAGTCACACCCACGATCTCCAGTTTCCTGGCGCCCGCCCAGCGAGACGACACGCAATCACCCACGATTGTCTTGCTTCGCAAATCTCGGTCTCCACCACCTCCGCTGGTGGAGATCGTGTCTGGCTACGTGATGCGCCCCGCGCGCTGACCACCTCTCTCCCCCTGCTCTATAAATAGAGCTCAACTCAACAGTTTAAGGTTAGCTACTCTTTGCATCCCAGAATTCTCTTACTCTCATATTTCTCTCTTACTAACTTGAGCGTCGGAGTATTCTTCGCAGGGCCCCCTGTGAAGTTCTTGCAGATACTTGGACGATCATTTGCTCTCACAGCCTACATCCGTTGAACTAGGTAAGTGCCACCCATTTTCTAGTTTATCATATACCTTAATTTATCTCAAAATTAGGATTTAATTCATGGATATTAAAAATATACCTTTTGAATCTGGATTGTTTTATAAATACCCTAAAACATTATCCATAGTTCTTACAAAAAAAAAAACATTATCCATGGTGATCAAATAACTGATGTTTATCACAAAATGTATTTTTAATATTTAAAGATTAAATTATAATTCTGAGATACATTTAAGTATTAAAAAATAAGTTTTTTTTTCTATAAAAAATAACCAAAAGAATCCTGATTATGCTTCAACACTCAACAGGCCGTGTCAAAAGCAGTGCCTAGTGCATTCCAAAACCTCACCAGTTTGGTGACCTCAATAAAACCTTAAGAATAGGTGGAGCCATTCTCAACAGAAAGCATCACTTTTGTTCTTTCTTTTCACAAATATTCTGTCCCTATGATCTCATAGAATAGTCCCAACCATACCAAACTTGTATGATTTTTTTTAAAAAAAAAACAAAAAAAAAATTTGGTAAAATGTGGGAATCCTAAGTTCGCATAATCTGCTAACAATGTAGTTTACCCCCAATTGACCACATGACCCTAGTGCTAATGCCCATACATCAATCGTCAACTAAAAGCAGTCTCTTCATCTAACTCTTCTTGTACAACATATCCTTCTTCTCTCATTAATCCAAACAATCCTTCCAACAATGCATAAATCTCTTCAGATCTTACACTTGAAACATCCTTAGCGATGAAGCTTAATAACCCTTCACTAGTTTCAATCCAGCTACTGCCACGTATCTTCTTTAATCCAATTGCTTTCATTTTTTCCCTAACCTTGTCAGCTTCTCTCCACCTACCAGCTTGTGAATATAAATTCGCCATAATTACGTAATTCCCAGTATTCTCAGGCTCAATCTCGAACAGATGATCACAAACAAACTTTCCCATTTCCACATCACCGTACACTGAAGCCCCATGAAGCAAAGCACCCCAAACTCTAGCACTTGGCTCCATTGGCATTTTGGAAATGAAATCTGCTGCTTCTGAGAGCTTTCCTGCTCTACTAAGAACAGCTACCAAGCAAGCATAGTGCTCCACCAATGGCTGAATGCCATATTTCAAGGACATGGTATTGAAGATTTCCCACGCTTCATCTACTAATCCACAATGAGCACAAGCAGTCAATACTGCTGTTAATGTCACAGGGTCAGGCTGAACACCATTATTTAGCATCTGTGTGTAAAGAGCAAGTGCTGAACTAACATCTCCATGGGTGGCATAAGCCGATATAATGGCTGTCCAAATTACCAGGCTCTTACCTTCTGATTGATCAAAAACTCGCTGTGCCCCATGAATAAATCCTAACTTTGCATAAGTATCAATTATGGCAGTTGCAACATATATATTTTTATCATAACTTCTTCTGATGGAATAAGCATGTACCTCTTTTCCTCCTTTCAGATTTGAGAAGTATGAAAATGCAGGAAGAATGCTAGAAAGTGTAACAGTATTTGGTTTAGAACCAAAAACCTGCATTTCTTGCACTAAATCCAAAACTTGTTCATGCTGGTTGTTCTGAACCAAACCAGAAATCACGGCATTCCAGGTACTTAATCCAGGGTTATTTATTTCTCTGAACAAAGCCATGGCTTTGTCCACGAACCCGTAAAACATGTACCCAGAAATGATTGAGCCATAAGTAACAGCGTCCTTTTCATCCATTTCTTCAAACAGTTCCTGAGCGTAATCTAAACTACCACATTTTGCATACATTCCAATCAAAGCATTACAAAGCGAAGTATCAACCTTAACTTGATTTTCATTGATGAAACTGTGAACTTCCATTCCGAATATGAGATCCTTTGACTGTGCACAAGCTTGCAATACACTTACAGCAGTTACTGCATTGGGAATAAACCCTGAAGAACACAACATCTCTAAGTACAGTTGCTTACATTCTTCATAAAACCCACTCTGAGAGTACCCAGCAATCATAGAATTCCACGACACAATATCTCTAGTCGGCATTTTGTCGAACACCTTCCTTGCAAACTCAAGTTTATCACATCTGGAGTAACACGTAACCAAAGCATTAAGAACAAAAACGTCCGAATCCAACCCACGCCGAAGAACATAACCATGAATCTGTTTAGCCACATTTGGACTACAAGACGATGTGGCCAACGCCTTCAGAACACAAGTAATGGTGACTTTATCTGGTGTGGCACTTGTGCAGATCAACAAAGACGAAAATAACCTCAGCGCGTCGTGGAACAAGCCGTTAAAGGAGTAGCCAATGATCATAGCATTCCAAGAGAAAACATTTCTGTCGGGAATTTTATCGAACACCTTGCGGGCTTCGGATATGAGGTTGGATTTTGCGTAAAAAGTGATGAGCTTTGAGGCGAGGAAGTTATCGGGTGTGACCGAGAACAGGATAAGACGGGCGTGTAGTTGCTTGGCTTGGCGAACAAGACGATGGTCAGTACAGTGCTGAATGGCGCAGCCATAAGCGGCGTAGTCGAGGCCGTGGGTTCTATGGATGGCTTGGAGGGCTCGTCGGAAGTTGACGGTGGTGGCCATTTGTGTGCTAAATGATCATCGGCTTCGACGTCCTCGTTCATTTCTTTTTGAGTTCTCTATGGCGCAAGGTGTTCGTGGTTTACTCGGCTCAAAGGACGAACCATAATGGACAGAGACTGAAGGTTTCTGCTTCGCAGGCCTGGATTATTAAGCACTGAACTGATGGGTGATCTGATAAGAAAACTTATGGAGAGACCAACATTCGAGTATTTTTTATTTTTCTTTTAGATTCTTTCTGTTATAATAAACTTTACTTTTACTAAATTTGAGCCCGTTTGCGCTCTGATTATAATCGTAATAGGTTGGTTCGTTTGTGCTTTTTTTTCTAATCAAATTATAATCATGATTTTTTCATAATCAAACACACTCAATTACACTTATACCCCTATATATATACCTATAATTACCTATACTTTAATACAATCAATCACTCATCACAAGGGTAAAATGGTCATTTACCTCAATATTAGGTCAATTTGTAAATACTCATTCTTATGTTTGGACTAAGTTGTTATTTTCCCCAAATAATTTAGTATTGAAATTGATATTTTAGCCATTGTCTTCCCCTCACTCTTCGTCTCTGTGTCTCTCTTTCACGTCTATGTCTCTCTCTCTATCATCCGTGCACCGACGGAGATCTTGACCAATTAAGGCTTAGGGTTTCGAACAGCCTCACAGGATTCGTCGTAGACGGCGTAGTCCGAATGGATCTGGCCGCAAGAGATCTTGATGGGTTCGAGCACTAGATTCGGGTTGGGTGAGAGATCTTCGGAATTGTTTTGGTGGAGCATGGAGGAGGCAACAATGCTGATGATGATGCAATTCACGAGTATGTATAAATAAGGAGGTTTTAGCCATGTGAGGAATAAGCTCCAAATCGAGGGAATTTCAGAGACGACGAAATTAGAAACCAGTGGAACAGAGAGCTTCAAAATCATGGCCAAGGTCAAAATGCCAGTGGAGAATAACACCAATTTGAGAGAGAAGATCCAATTTGAGAGGGAGGCCATTGGTATTAAATTATTTATGTGACTTTAACTTTCTCTTTTGGCTTCGGTATTGTTAGATTGTTCGTTTATGTGAGCATTGAGAGAGGAATAAAATGATAATAGTACTAGTGGGTTTTGGAGAGAGAGATCATAGAGAAAGAGAGGATGAATGGTGAAGACGAGAGAGAAGATGAATAGTGAAGGCAAGAGTAGAGTGGATGAATGGTGAAGCTAGATTATGTTAAATTGAAATTTTTCTTCGGGTTCGATGATTTTTTTCCTTCTCTCTCATCTTGTGCGAAACGGTGGACCATTTTTTTCGGTGGTCCACCGAATGTCGGAACCAAATGCTACACTTTAGTCCTTTCGGTCCACCATTTCGTAGGCAAAAATGAATTCGGTGAACCAAACAAAATAATCACCTCCAAAGTTGCACATGATTTTAATCATATTTTCACGTTTTTCAAGGCAAATAGTGACATAATTTGATTTGTCTATAAGCAACAATCACATCCAAACACACTTTTATTATAATCAAATCACATCTTACTTTTTCCAACTTTTTCTTCCATTTCTACCCTTATACAATTTATCAATTTCCTTACCCTTCTATCTACCAACCACAATCATTACATACCCATTTCAATAATTTCACACCAAATAATCAACTTTTATCCAAACACCAATACACAAATAATTAACTTTGATTATAATCATATAATCAGAGCAGATTTTATTATAAGCGTAAACGAACTGAACCTTAATCATTTGAACAATTACCATCTAACTATAGTTATTTTTTTTTTTGTGAAAAGTAACTATAGTTATTTAATTCGATAAAAATTCTAAAATATTTTTAAATGAAAATATAATGAGAATTACAAAAACGTCATGTTATAGAAAGATGAAAAACAATAGCAAAATGCTCAAATAAGTTCTATATTTTAGTCTCATAGTTTATTTGACCTCAAACCCAAAGTTCATTCGGACCAAAAAGGTAAAAAATTATAAAAAAAAATTGGTCTCAAACTCATCTTGAAGTCTAATTTAACCTTATTTGTTGATATCTCAATTTAATAGAAAAAATTCATCAAGAGTAACTCGTAACTCTGAATTCGTCACATTTGAATGTTAAAGGAGATATATATGACCAAATTTACTCATTTGATTATAAAACAAACGGCTTACTTTTTGGGTTCGATTTAACCTTGTTTGTTGACAGCTCAACTAAATAGAAAAGTACTCGTCTAAAGTAACTCGTAATTATAAAATTGTTGCATTCGAACTTGAAATAAGATAAATATGATCATATTTAGTAGTTTTGGACCAAATTGAACCACTAAGTAAAACATATAGGACCAATTTAAACATATTAGAAGATAATGGACTAAAATGAACTTTAAGACAAATGTATAGGACCAATTTAAACATTCAACCAAAAGAATACTATAAAAAAAGTTACTACTTCTTATTGAGTAATCTCTTATTTAGACACACAAATCTCGTACGAAAAAAAGGCTCTGCTAAGGTTTCTCCCGGCCTCTCGCCAATGAAGATTTCCAAGATGCTTGCGGATTGTCGTTGGCAGCAGCGACTCTCTTCGCTTCTTTTGAGGTATGTTTTTGTTTTTTTTCTTTCATTAGAAAATATTTTCTTCTTTCAATAGAGAATTTGTTATTTTTCTCATTAAAAAGGATTTTTGTCTATTTTGAAAATATACTTCACTCAGATCTATATCAATCAAAGAGAAAAACAAAAAAAAAATAGATTAATTCTTCATGGAGGAAAGTGGATTGTGTTATGGACTTATCTCTTTAATGTATCTTCAAGTTTCTCTCTATTTGTAAAAGTTATTGTAAATATGTTAAAAATGATGTATGTCTTCTAATATTATGTAAGGGAACTGTTTTTAGATCTTAGTATTCTTAAGGTGTAGTGTCTAAAATTTATCTTCTCTATTATATAATTGTTTATTGTTCTAAAAGTGCTTGGCTAGTTTAGTATTACTGGATTTCTATTTTGCTTTAGCTTTAGTTCCTTCATGTATGGCTTAGTGTCTTTTTTTTTTGTCATTGGAATAATAATTATCTTTGACAAACTAATCCCTTAACCAGAGAAAAATGCAAAACCTCCATCCCTTGTTTTTTCTTCGTCATTTCGACAACCACACACACATTTAAAAATGATGTCAAACAAAACATGTTACTTAAAAGTGAAAACGTAGATGAAGAATACTTGCTCAAAATTCAAATTCAAACCACAAATCATGACGCAAAATCTATTCTAAAAGCGTGTTTTCACACAACTTTTAGTTCATTTTTCTCTCTCTCAATTTCGATGATGCCCTCTATCTCTCCATCACTCGTGATTTTGAGGTCTGATTTCCAACACCCTTAGTTCTTAAGATCTCTTGGCGACTGCTTGATGCTCAAAGTGGAGCTCTAGGGGATGAGGGAGGGTCTTCGCTTAGCCAACAACTTGGGGATTGAGTTTGTTGTGCGGGTGAGTGATTCTTTGTTGCTCGTCCAAGGCTTGGCTATGGAGAATCATGGTGTTGACTATGGTAGTGCGTTAAAGGCAATCTGCGTGTATCTTTGGAACTTTTAGATGATCCACGGTGACCCATGTTTGGTGAGAAGGCAATTGTTGCGCCAATTTTCTGGCCAATTTGGCTTGCAATAGGGGAGATGTTGGTTGCTCATTCATGACGTCCCTCCAAGAGGCCAGGGTGCTCTGCTTATTGCTAATGGATTCGGGGTGAGACGCATTAAGGTTGTGGCCAGGTAGTGGTGCTAGTTTTTTTTTCTTGCTTGGGCTTCGACCCTTTTGATGTAACAAAAAAAATCAATTATTTAGGTGATTACGACGATGTCAATATGACATTTAACAATAATATGTCAGCATTTAACATTCATGTAATCAAATAAATTGACGAGTATTAACTAAGAGTCTAAGTAGTTGAAGATTATGATATATGAAGAACTAAGTAGTCTATTTTGATAATTGAGGGACCAAATCGTTGATTTTTTGTTTTGGTCGAAAATTATTGATTCAATAAAAAATGAGTAACTAGTTTTTTTTTAGCAGTAATGAGTGACTTTTTTTTTTTGGNGTCGAAAATCATTGATTCAATAAAAAAATGAGTAACTAGTTTTTTTTTAGCAGTAATGAGTGACTTTTTTTTTTTGGACTGAACAATAATGAGTGACTAAATAGTAAGTTTTTCTGTTTTTGTGTTGGGCTTTGGCCCTTTTCAGTGTTTTTTTAAGGAAAAAAAAAAAAGAAAAGTTGAGAATCAAAATCGAAGAAGTACGCGCATTCCCCATGGCCTTCCTCAATTCAAAGACCAGCGTAAACTTCACTCTGAACCCTATCTCACGCGCCGATCCACCACCTGAAGCAAGCCACCGTCGGCATTCCACCTTCTGGTAAGCTTCATCCAAAGTTTATAATAGAAAACTTCGTTGCTCAACTGTTGTGCGTGGAATTCTGGATCTATTTCGGAAAAAATTTAGGACTGGGAAGGGATAAAATAGGGTGGTTATCGTCAGTAATTGGGAGGAATATAAACATTGAACGTCAATTCATGACTGGTGACTCCTCCTCCGATACGAGAGAGGAATAAGTCACTGCAAATCTATTTTCATAGGGCCAAAACCTTAAATTCTGTTTTGGTCTCTAATAATTTTTTTTTGGTTTTGTTTTGGTTTTTAATGTTTGCTGCAAGTTTCATCATTAGAGTCCTACACTGTTGAATATAATCATGTCACTCTTGTTTCAAACCTGAATGCGAGGGTTAAATTAGGGACCAATGATAAAACTTTTAGAAAACATAAAGGACCAAAGTGGAACAAAAAGAAAATATTAGGAATCAAAATAGTATTTTGTCCTTTTCAAAGCTATGAATATTTGATACCTGTGTTATGCTTCACAGCTCAAGCGCGACGCTTAAATATTTTGAAAGGATCCATTGCGTTACATTAAGCAAACATTAGTGTGTCAGTTTAGGGATTTTTACCATATGGCTTTTCACCAGATCCTACATGTTTCTCGAGAAAACTTTTCTAGTTGCAATTGTAATTTGTATTTCTGATTTTGAAAATTGATGAAAGACAAAGGATTGAAAGCAAATCCTGGTTGTAGATGAATTGAAGTTAAAATTCAAGTCCATAGATTTGGAGCAGGAGATAAGTCATATTGCAAAATGATTGAAATTGGTATACTGATGGATAGTTTGATCAGTCACATGAGAAGTTCAGACCTTCCTTAGATTCATGAGGGGGAAGATAAAATAAAAATCATAAGATCTTTTCAGTTCTTTGTTTAGTCTTTTCTGGCATTTTGTTTTGTTCATGATCTGAGCTTCAATTTTCTAAAGCTGTAAAATCAAATAGGACTTTTCTTCTTTATTAAATTTTTTATTCTTTCTGTAGATCCATCATAATTACCTTTGAAATGGAGGGGGGAGGAAGCCTGCAAAAATCAAATTCTTCAGCAACAGCAGTTTTTGAGCTACCCGGAGAGCCTGCTATTGTTATTAATGGGGTGCCTGATGTTGTCCCTAGTGACAGTGTTACGACTCTGTGTAAGGCTTCAAGCACTGTTGAAACTTCATGGTATTCAGGTTTTGGTGAATGGTTGGAAGGGAGGGAAGTTCTAAAGCTGTTTATGGGACGATATTACACAGGTACTGTACTAGAATTTGACAAAAAAACTGGATGGTTCAGAGTTCTTTATGAAGATGGTGACTCAGAAGATCTTGATTGGCAGGAGTTAGAAGAGATTCTTCTGCCTTTAGACGTTACAGTTCCGCTCAAATCTTTGGCACAGAGAATTGTTAGGAAAAACAAGAAACCTGTTCATAAATCTGAGAAGATTGTAGCTAATGCACAAAATCCTCAAGTGAAACGTATGGCAACTAAAGGAAATATGACCTCGCTAACATAATGGGGCTTCAGTTAATAACCTTTTTTGTCTGTCGATATTGCTTACATATACTGTGGTATCATTTCAGAGGTGAGGTTAGCTACTAGAAATGAACATATTTTCAGATTGTTCTGCCCAGTAGTTGTGTTGTATTGTAGCGCTGAATTACAATCCATATTGAAATGACTGAAAAACCTGATGTTATATTTGTAAATGTTAGTTGCTTGCTTTAGAAATGCTAAGATTTTCATATCCAAGTTTCTCTTGGACAATTATTACTCATGGAAAGATCCTGCATTGTCCCTCTTTGAGACACGACAAGCTCGAAGGCAATTACATTGTTTTACATTTCCAATTCAAAGTCAACCAAAAATTCAAATCTTTCAGTGTATCTAGATATGAGTTAAATAAAAACTCCCATTGATTATATTTTTTGGCCAGAACACTCATTGATTATACTTTGCATTTACAAGCAATCAAGCATAAAATGGATCTCATCCCGGTTAAGGTAATTTCGAAATTAAAAAAAAAAATTGAAGTAATAGTAATATTAGAAACTGCAATAATCTACAACCGTAATTCTGAAGTATGACTTCTTACAGAATCCAGAGATCCTATCAATCAACTATCAACAGGGAATGCAGCTATCCGATTTTCCAAGCCACGAACATTACAACCCTAAAAACAAAAGTCTCACCAATTCGCACCACGATGCAGCAAAATGTACAATCTGCTTGGTGCAACGGGACCTAAGCCTGTACAAATTAAGGGGACGAAGAAGAAAACACAAACAAACAAGAAGACAATGGCAATGCCAACAGGAGATGATGTTAACTAGTGCATATAGTAAACAGAGCCTAAACTCTGAGCCGTTTCAATGAAAACTTGAACTCTCAAGAAGGAAGGAAATGGGTCAAGAGATTTTGGAGATTTTGGCATTGTTATTAACCAGAGGGTTCTCGTTGTCGTAATTGCCAGGAGGATCGTACTCGCAGGCGATCAACATTCCCAAATTGCTGTTACGACAATGCTGAATTGCACATCCGATTCTCTCGGAATCCCTCCACACGATCTGCGTGAAATGGCCGCAACCTCGATCCTTGGGCGCCGAGCATCGCAGAGTATTGAAATCGAACCAGTGGTTCTCAAAGTACCAGTAATAAACGGCGTCGGACGGCGTCCAATGCAGCCTCTTCCCCCAAAACAGGTTCTCGCCGTAAGGCCCGTCGGAATGAACCATCCGGCAGTCGTCGTAGTGGTGCATCAAGTACTGACGCGCGAAGCTCGCGAGTTTCTCGTCCCACTTGTACGGAGGCTGATTATACCGTTTTCGCACCCAATTGTGCGCCGCCACGAACTCCTGCGCTATCAGGTACGGATGATTCCCCGCCGCAACCGCCGTGGTGACCAGTCCACGGTCCCATCCGAACAGTGATCCAGGGTGATCTTTCTTCTTGTGATGCCCCAATCCGTTGGGTTTTTCTGGAAGGGGATTCGCGCAGACGAGGTGGACGGAGAAGATTATTAAGAGATAGATGATGATGATGAAGATGAAGATGTTGTTGAGCATTATTGGGGATTTCGGATTGTGAATCTGATTCGAAGGAGATCGAGTATAACAGGTAAGTAAGATCGTGAGAAAAGCTAGTTAGATGTTAATGGCGAAGATTTTGGAGGGCCATTGATTTCGGATTACCTAAATTCCTCTTTTAATCATTTCATCACTGCATTTCACAATCCCATTCTTCAATGTTCCATCCCTTCCATCCATCCATCTTCAACAAACTACTTCTATTTACGTTTTTCAATTTAGGCTAAAGTGTACTTTTAGTCCCGTAACTTTGACAAGGTCTCAATTTGGTCCTATAACTTTATTTTGTTGCAATTTTGGTCCCATAACTTCTGAAAATGTCTCACTGTTGGTCTCAAACTGATTTCCATCCATTTTTATCGTTAAAGATGATCTGACATACTAAGTTGAATGATGACATGACAAATATGGGTGAAATGAATTTAACAGCAGATAATGAATGAGAATCAGCTTGGGACCAATGGTGAGACATTTTCAAAAATTATTGGACCAAAATTGCAACGAAAAAAAGTTATGAGACCAAATTCAGACATTTTCCAAAGTTATGGGACCAAAATTGCAACAAAAAGATTATGAGACCAAATTGAGACTTTTGCTAAAGTTATGGGACCAAAAGTGCACTTTAGCCTTCAATTTAAAGCAAAATTCCCAAATATGTTAACCTACCTTGTTACATGCAAATACATGCTATAATAATTAGTATTTCATGCTCAATCTTTACTATATTATTTAGTCGATCTATAACAAAGCTAGAAAGAATATACAATTTCTAAAGACGAGCTAAATGTAAATTATTTTTTGTGAATACATGTTTAGATTGAGAGACTGACCAATTAATCCATGCATTTTATAAACTATATTTCTTACTGACGCGGACCATGATTTCATTGGAGGACGAGGTTTTCCCGCCAGCGCGGCGAATATGACGTGGCAACATCTTTAGATTGGACTCTAGAAGAAAGAAGGAACCTGATGCTATCCTTGGTTATTCGCATTGACGAAGCTTGAAGAACCGCCATTGATTGCTGCTTTCTTTGGTTATTGAATCCATCCAATTCACTTCTAATTTGATCGCCATACCTTTGATCCAATTCCAGCAGCTCGCGTTCTTCAATCGAGATTTCAGATGCCACTCGTTGATTAATTGGTTTGGAGATTGTTTTTCTTTCGTTGCTATGTCGGATCGGCATCTGCTGAATTCTAGGGTTACTGATGTTCTTATAATATGTTGCATATTCTTCAGCTATTTTCCTGGTAAGATTTCCTTGAAAGATACCACGTCATTTTTCATTCTTTCCTTTTTTTGATCTTTTCATTTATGGATATAAGATGTGAGAATCCAATTACGGAAGAGATCTGTTAAATTCCTGGAGCTTTTTTATTGTTATTGTTCGAAGTGTTCTTAACTGCGGTGGTTTCTCCTCTTTTATTATTCCACAGGATTGATATTATCTGCAGATGTCACGCTGAATTCAATTGAGATCTTTACGACCCATGAATGGCTTAAAAGCCCTACTGTTTATTTCACATGCAAGGGGGAGAATAAGACGACTCTGCCCGATGTCAAGAAAACTCACGTTTCGTATTCTTTTAATGGCGAAGAATCTTGGCAGGTTCCTTTTTGCATCCTTCCTTGCTCTTGATTTTGGTTTTTCGCTCCAACTTATGTCTTGAAACTTTGGTTCTTTCCTCATCACCTGTTTATTTAATTTTACTCAACGAGTCGAAAGTGGATGCAGTGTATTGGCATCAATGCCTCTCGGAAAGAAGAGTCATTATATTACCATTAGGCTACAGACTAGTTTGCATAGTTTATCTCATTGAATAGGAGTAGAAAACTTCGGTAGGCAATGAAATCTGAAA
The DNA here is from genome assembly GCA_003254925.1 of Chamaecrista fasciculata. Taxonomy (NCBI): domain Eukaryota; kingdom Viridiplantae; phylum Streptophyta; class Magnoliopsida; order Fabales; family Fabaceae; genus Chamaecrista; species Chamaecrista fasciculata. The sequence goes on from QANZ01039163.1 coordinate 26,798, forward strand.
CTGCCGAAACATAATATAATAGGTTTGGCCTGCGTAAAATCACAATAAAAGGTAGCTGTCATAGTTTCTTATTTCAAGCACACCTTCGTGTGTGCCACTGTGGGTGTGATTTCTGTATTTGTAAATGTAAATAGCTAACACAATTTCATTTTGTTTATGGCTAACATCCATAAGATCACTTTGATATTCAAATGGCTAACTGACTAGCAAATATTTGTATATATTTACCCGCAATTATTTGCAAAGATGCTATGTGTTCTCTGTTGAACTCTTACAATATGTTTGTATACGTAATAATGAAGGAAAGGAAAGGAAACGGAAATTTTTATTGAACATTTCCCCTTCGTTAGAAGTTACTAATAAGGAATGGAGGATAATGAATGATGTTCAATTAACCTTCCAGGATCCTCTTAAGGAGCCCCCTCTTTCCTCATATTTTTTAGTTCCCCTAATTTGGCGCATTATGGAGGGGAAAGATTCTCAAACAAGGGGAAGAGAAGTTCTCATTTTACTATCCCTTCCCTTCCCTTCCATTCCCCAACACCCAAATATCTCCTTACTGAGATATGACCTGATCTGTGGACTTATTTTATAATAAAGTTGGCATTTTTTTACATGTTTTCACTGTTTGAAGCTATCTGAGATTTTGCTTATTGTTTCCAGCCTTTGACTAACTTTGAAACTAAAAAGTGCAAGCGATGTGGATTCTATGAGAAAGACCGCCTTGCTTCAGATGACAAATTTGACGAATGGGAGTTTTGTCCCTCTGATTTTACTTCCCATGGAAAATACGTCCGACACAAAGAAAAGGAGTTTAAAGCTACATTTCTCTGTCCAGAGTGCTTACATGTTGGTAGTGGTGAGTAACTTGTTTCCTTTTAACCCGTAAAATTTCCTTTTACCACTTGGCACATTTTATTAGAGTTTTAGACTTATGACTATCCAGGTCACTCTGAATACATGAAAGTCTAGGCTGATATTACCCGTAAAATTTTCTTTTCTATCCTGAATTACAAACATTTGTCCTGATATTCTCGAATAATACATCAGGTCACAGATTACTTCCTTTTCGAATTTAATTTCATGTTTTTGTCAACTTATGGCATTGTAATGCAACTGCCCTAGGATTGTTCGGTTTTCTTTCATTGCTGAACAAACTCTTTCTTTCTGAATTGTTGTGACACGTTGTAAGTTTATGGTAAAGCCAGAAAGACAGCATGAGCTGTTGTTTACGTTGCCAATCTCTATGCTACATCGTTACAGTATTAATTATTTTGTTCATCTCTAGATTCTAGCTCTGAATCGGGGAAGCACCACGGTAAAAAGGGGATGCACAAGGCAATTGTGGTTCTGCTAATTGTATTGGTCTCAGCTATACTTATTGTTGCAGTCGTGGGCGCTTATAAGTATTGGCAAAAGAAGAGAAGGGAGCAGGATCAAGCTCGGTTTCTCAAGTTATTTGAAGATGGGGATGACCTTGAGGATGAGCTAGACCTTGGCATGTGATAGTTAACAAACGACCTTCTGTACAGCATATTCATCGTACAAATTTTGTTAATGTATACTGACGAGACCATAATTTTTCAGGTTTGACTTAGAACTGCACTTATGGTGCATAATAGATAGTTTTGAAAGTGGAAAGAAAAAAAGAATTGTGTACCACTTGTAGATGAAAGACTGTTTTGTTTTGTAATTAATCTCGAGTTGCTTAGGATTGCAGCAGAAACAAACAAGTTGATATTTAATATGGCCAATTCAACCAACAAATCAATAAATAGTTGAATATGGTCCCAAATTCCCTTCACTTTTTTTTTTGGGAATGAATTCCCTTCACTTTTATTTACTCTTTCTTGTTTGGTTAAATATTAAATGAAAAAATTAACAAATAATTTATCTAAATCACTTATATTCGAGACTCTTGCTACAACTAGTTGTGCCAAAAATTAAGCGGGGAAAAAATAAAACTTGAATGAAAAAGGAAATGAAATTGTTGCATTGTTTGTGTATTATATCATGCTGAAGAAGAGATATTCTAGCATCCGAGAAGTCCGGTGCTTCAAGACTTGCCAGAGTGCTCCCCATGGACTGCCTTGGCTAATGGTGACGAAGGAAACTGAAGAAAACAGTAAGGGTTAAACAAATTCAAAAAGGCTAAAGTGCACTTTTGATTTCATAACTTTTGTTAAGGTTTTAATTTGGTCCCATAATTTTTTATGTTGCACTTTTGGTCTCATATCTTTTGCTCAAATTGCATATTTGGTCCGGTGTTACACTTTTGGTCCTATATCTTTGGATATTGTTGCAGAATTAGTCTCATATCTTTGGGTCAAATTGCAAAATTGATCATATATCTTTAGGTTATATGTAAAATTGGTCCCATATTTTTATATCAAGTCGGACTGACGGTGAAATTTTTTACAAAAATATGAGACCAATTCTGCAACTTGATCAAGAGATATGGAACCGAAAGTGATACGGGACCAAATATGTAATTTTTTGCAAAGATATGAGACCAAAAGTACAACAAAAATATTATGAGACCAAATTGAGACCTAAACAAAAGGTATGAGAGTAAAAGTGCAATTTGACCATTCACCTGAAGTTTGGAATCACTCACTCGTGTACATAATTTAATAAACAAATCACTCCACGCTTCTGATATTGAAGCAAATCGCTTCAAAAAATGCTCATTCACACCTCGTCAGCAACAGAGGCTCCTCAAACTTGCACGCAACAGAACCAGATTAGATGAATAAATAGCTTACAAATTATAAAATCTTCCAAAATTATTTCTAAACAATCTCTACACACATTTATAATGGGTGATTTTATTTGGCACGTCAAGAGAAACATGGAAGTACACTAAATAAAAACAAGGACAAACGACAGAAATAGAAACTTCAGTAGAAAGCCATGAAAACCATTGTTCCTTGCTCGAAGACAGTGAAAATCACAAAGACTTGTTCAAGGTGACTCGCTGCCCCTTGGACGAGTGTCATCATCATCATCAATGGGGCTCCTATCATCCCTTGGGCTAGCACCATTAGTTTTACGGCTGTCCCTGTCCATGATTGGGCTTCTACTTCTACTTCTACTTCTACTCCTTGATCTGGTAGGGCCGTCACTGTAGTCAGACCCATCTCGCCTACCATTCCCAATCCCATTTTCAGGAGATACGTCACCTGTATTGGGTGGACTACGTTCATCATCATTCCTTGACTTGGACAGTGGAGGACTACTTTTGGGCTCCGGACTTGTGCGTCGAGGAGACTCTGACCTATCTTCACGAACAGGGCTTCTTTCTCTACGGACGGGGGATCTTGATCGACTGGCAAGGTAAAGAAGCAAACAAACTCGTGGTATAAGTATACGCGAATGTATATTATAGTATAACATAAAGTCACGAACAAATTAAGTCAAATAGATACCAGTTTCAACCACACGAATGTACATTGCCACAATTAGTCTTTGTATCTCTACTAACCTGTAGCTGCGATCTCGGCTGTAACTTCGATCACGACGAGGAGAACGCGACCTGACTGGCGAACGTGAATAACTGCGACCGCGACTGCGACCACTGCATGAACAAGTTAAATCAAATAGACATCAGTTTCAAGCAATGGTTGTGTAGACAGGCACCATGCACATCAGCAACAATAGCTTTACCTGGGTTTTGAAGGACTATTCTTGCAGTTTCGTTCTATATGACCTCTTTCCCCACAGCGATAACATTTGTTCTTCCAGTCTCCAGCTTTGCAATCTCGAGCCCAGTGGCCATCAATGCCACAGTTAAAGCAGCGTCCAGATCCTGGAGGAGGACCTCTACCCAAGTATTCCCGGGAACCACGTGGACCCTAAGATTATTAATCAAATCAAAACACGTGAGAGGTAACAAAATAATAACAGCCAATTCACATTCCAAGAATAAGAAGCACAATATCCCAGAAGCAATCGATGTCATGGATATTAAAAGCATTTAAATAAACAGGAAGAATAGTAATATAATTGCTAACAAATTACAGAAAACAGAGGAGGCACATCCATGATATAAATAAAGTACTGTTAGTTTTATCTCATTAAGAGCGTGGGTTTCAAATAGCTCACTAGTGCAGAGGCAATAAAGAAGCTGCAGATCCAATAGCAAGATGGTTCTCAATAGCCCAAAAGAATATTCCCATTTGGGCAAGAACAATAAGTGATATCTAAAAGACAAAAACCATTCCAAAAGCTAACTCGGTGTAAAAGAGAGATATAAAATTGTAATAACTGACGCCCTACGGAGAGCGAATGTTCAAAAAGTGTGAATGTTTAAATAGCACAACTATAACATAAAAGTAAAAATGATAAAATAACTTTTCTCGCCAAAGGCCAATTAATAAGTAACAAGATCTAGTATCAGTGCAAATATATACTTCCCAGATTATGTTAGGTTGTCAAACAGTTCAAAGTCAAACACATCAGCAAAATCATTAGCACCAAAAGCAACATCTTCCATATGAATGATTATTAATGCATTAATAGAATTAAAACACCTTTATATAACTTGAGAGGATTGATAATAAGAGATTGTTGGAAACTTAATTCATACCCCTTTTGCAAATTCGACGATAATACGACTCCCATCCACATCACGGTTATCCAAGTTATATCTTGCATCATCGGCATCTCGTGGATCACTAAAGTCCTGTCCACAAAATGTGAGGAACAAACCAGCAAAGCAACTGACATTCTTACCATCATTTATAATAGAATCCCCCAAGCACACACTATAGGAGAAACCCATGAGACAACGCAGAAGAAAAAAACGTGAAAAGAAATAAATGGACTAGGGCAAGGCAAGAACGATGACTTACAACAAAGGCGTAATCATGCTTCATATCCACATCTCGAATTCTGCGGAAATGGTTTCCAGAAACAGTAAGGCCATCATTACATAAGTACTGCAAGTGTATGATACTTTGCCCCTCAAGGACGAACAAAACACCAGTTTGTGATTGTTGCCATTTCCATAAAAATACGCAATAACATTAGAGAAAGAATCGCCAAAGTCAAGACTCGGCAGGAATTTCCACGAATTCCACCAAGGCCACCCTCTCACCATAGACCTCCAGGTTTAGGCAAAACCCCAGAAACCTTCAACAAGATCATTCAAGTTAAAACACGACACCTAGGGAAATCGGTTCCCACATGTTTTACAAGTTACAACCAATAAATCCAAACACAAAAACCTGTATGTTATCCCTTAATTTCAAGGGTAAGACACAGCCCACATCCCCACACTAAAAAATTACTAACATAGGTCCCTTGACAAATCACAAAAACAAATAACCAAAGAAAAAGCTATGAATTCATAATGCGGCCTAAAAAGTGAAAATAACGCAAAATGCACTTTTCTGCGAAGGGCTATGCAAAACACAATAACTAAATGGGCAATTAAGATTGAACAAAAACAATAGCATTACCTCCCATATCTGCTAAAGAGTCGCTCCAGATCACGTGAACGTGTCCTTGAAGACAAACGACCAACATAGAGACGGGTAGTACCGTATTTATCATCATGACGAGGCATTGTTGCTAAGCAAAAAACCACGTTAGAGACCCGAGAAACAAGAAGCAAGAAAGACGCTATAGGAGTGAATTCATTAGCAGAAAATGTTCAATTAACGGGAGGAGGAAGGGAGACAGAGAGACTCTTCTTCACTGGTGGTAAGAGATTGAACCAGCTGTCTATCATCCATGTAAAAGTTTAGATCTGAGACAATCTTATATGCAAGAGAAACAACTCCCTCGCTACCTAGATAATCACCAAGCTAGTATTGCCATAATTATTATCATATATTAAATTTCATGAGAACATAAACGAAATCAACCAGCTCTCGATTTAAACACAGAAACGCCGTCGAAACTAACTTTAAACCTAGCGTTGGCAGGGGAAAAAGCTATGTTCGATTTAAAATTAGAATTGAAACATATAATTAGACCTAAATTGCATAATAATCATATCAGAGACCAAAGAAAATCAATCAATCAATCAAATCAAACAGAAACTACAAATCCATGGAATTAGAATTCAGATCCAATCGAAATGAAAGGAGGTCGTACCTAGGAAACTGAAGTTGACAGAAAACGGATGCTGTGCTCTGCTCGCGGTCTCGCTCTCTCGTAACCCTCACGGGTTGTGTTCGGATATGTTTTGCGCTTTATAGAAAGTACTCATACTCTTTGACGGCCAGGATACGACTTATCTTGATCCAAGCTTCACCTTGGATTCGGCATTAAAAATAAATCAATTTGGTCCATATTTTTTTATTGGATTATAAATTAGGGTGTGTTTGGAATAGAAGTAGGTAATGAAATGATGATTTTATGTAATGAAATGGTAATGAGAAAATTATGTAATGAAAATGGTGTTTGGATTAGTTTGAGATGTAATGAAAAATATAGGATGTGAAATTATGAAAAAGGGTATGTAATGATTGTGGTTGGTTGAAATAAATATATG
>QANZ01039163.1:33482-59024 GCA_003254925.1 Chamaecrista fasciculata
ATATATAATCATATTCAACCAATTGAAAATTGTAACTAATATGAACTACTACTATATTTTACAATCAATTTAATATTTTAAAAGATAAAAAGTTAAAATAAGATTGGAACAAAAATATAAAATCAATTTCATTGTCACTCGTAACACAAAATACAAATGTATTCTTTGATTGTCACTAGTAGTAGTAGTACAATATTAATAATGGTGGCGAAATTAACAAGAAAAAAACAAATCCTACTCCTTTATTCCAAATACTTTTTGCCCATAACACTGAACAAAAGAAAGAAACAAAAAATAAAAAACTTATGTAGTATGTGTCTGCAATATTCCAGCTTAATCTACTGCCATATATAACGCTAGAATGATAAACACTTGATAATTATCTTCTCTTATTCTTGCTCCCCAACATGAGAGTCACGTAAAACAGGAATCTGAAGAAGAAACCCCAAGCAATGGTAATCCACACACAATTCCATTTATCCAGCTGCGTAATCCCCTGCTGCTTCAGTATATCCACTCCGGTGGTCACGCACGTCGTGCTCGTAATGTTAATCCCCAACGTATTACTCATACTCTTCAGCAACGCCACCTTCAACGTCTCCGGCACCGATCCCAACGGCGTATTATCGAACATCTGAGTTCCTCTCACAAAGCATTTCGCCGGCACTACATCGAACTCGTTCTGCAAAACCCCTTCATACGGATACTTCACTAAAGAAAGATAATGAAACCAAATCCAGTACATAGGGATTCTGTCTCTGCTTATGAAGAATCCACTGAACAGAACGAAGTAAGCCAGAATCGCAACCACCACGGTGAATCCCAACATCACGTGAGAGACGATTCCTGATAGGAACGTTACGAATGAGTTTCCCGCCCAAAAGGATGCCACCATGGCGAGAAGGTAGAAGAAGAAACCAGAGGAGCCGCCGGCGAGTCCCACGGCGGAGAATGTGGTGGCGGCGAATGCCAAAGAGAGGAAGATCAACGAAGGGATTGAGATTATGGAGTGAGCAAGAACGTAGGAGGATCGACGGTAAGCGTTGTAGGCAGTTTCTCTCATGAAAATGTATCGCTCTTGGAGAAAAACAGGGAAGGCTTCAGCACATGTATAGAATGTTGTCGACATCGCAAAAGCGAAGAACCCTAATCTTTCCTGAGCACCTTTCGGTGAATAATCGAGATGCCAGAAAATCGTAGCGAGAATCCCTCCGGTTACGAGAACCGCACCCAATCGGATTCCGAACAATTCCGGCATCCTTATAGAATTGATCAGCGAGCGTTTCGCTATCACGGCCATCTCGATCCAGAACGGATTCGCGAAAGTTGGAACCGACGACGACGATGAATTGAAATTTGAATTGTTTGGCGCGCCGGAGACTAATTTCCCGCGCGAAATGCTAGCGCTAATGGCGTCTTTGAGTGATACTCTGTTTTTACGAGTGATGCTCTGTTTTTTCTGTGATTGTTGTTGTTGTTGCCATGATTTGTTGAATTCGACTAAGCCTTTGGTTCCACCAGGGGTTTCTTCGAGCTCGCGAACTAGGTCAAGAGCGAACTCGGTTCGGTTCTCGTTTTCGGGAATCGGGTGACCGAATTGGGAGAAAAAACCCGGGAGTGTGGCTGGTGAACCGCTGAAAACGGTTTGACCGTGAGAGAGAAAGATCAACCGGTCTAATAACCCGAGGATTCTGTAACTTGGTTGGTGAATTGACATGACGACGATGCTTCCGGATTGAGCGATTCGCTGAAGAACCTTGACGACCATGAAGGCGCTTGTGGAATCAAGTCCTGAAGTGGGCTCATCGAGGAACAAGATGATAGGGTCGTGAATAATGTCGATTCCGATGGACACACGGCGGCGTTCTCCGCCGGAGACACCACGGTGGCCCTCGTCGCCGATGACGGTTTTGGCGGCGTTACGGAGACCTAATTGGTCAATGAGGGCTTGGACTCTGGCTTTCTTGCGGGATTTGGAAAGAGAGCGAGGAAGTCTGAATTCGGCGGAGAACATTAGGGTTTCTTCGACGGTGAGCATTGGGAAGAGAAGGTCGTCTTGCATGACGTAAGCAGAGATCCCTTTTAAAAGACTCGAATCCAAGCCTTCACCGTTCAATGTCACTGAGCCTTTCAAGCTTTCTTTAGAGATTCTATTAGCCAGAGCGTCGATGAGTGTGGATTTGCCGGAGCCACTTGCTCCGAGGAAGGCCATGATTTCGCCGTCGCGTGCCTCGCCGGAGATATCATTGAGAAGAATCTTGGTGCCGTTGATCTTTGCTTGATCAGATTCAGCAGGAGATGGTGGGGTACTCAAAGCGACGTCGTTTCGAGAGAAGAGGTTGAAATTGAATTTGCGACGAACTCTGACGCTGTAGGATAAGTTAGTGAAGGAGAGGACAAAGGAGTAAGAAGAAGATGAAGAAGGAGGAAGTGAAGGGAGGTTGACGACATGGTGGTTGTTGTCGTTTTGAGCTTCTTCGACGCGTTTAAGGAGGTCAGCGAGGGTGGGAGAGGCATGTTTTTTTGTAGACTTTTGATGAGGAAGTTGCACGAGTTCCATGGATTGTTTGAAGAAGGTGTGTCGTTGGTTGTTGCCGTCGTCGTCGTCGGCCACCACGGGAACCGCCGACGACAGCGTTTTGGGTGGCGGAGAGGGGCGAGACATTATTGGGGGAGGAGGTATGAGATGTGTGAGAGTGTGTTGAATTGGGTGGTCTTATTATAGAAAAGGAGGGAATGGAAATGCATGAGGCATTAAGTGTGATGATGAGAGAAAAAAAAAAAAGAATGGAGGGAGAGTGTGGGAATAGAATAGAGTTTAGACAAGAGAATGGTGATGTTTGGTAAGTACGTAATTCAAGTTCAGTATACAAACCCCAACCGTTGCAAATCTAATGCTAATTTAAAATTACAAAGAGTAGGTGAGTGTAGTTGTGCATATTTGCTTTGCTTCATCTTTATCTTCCAAATATAAGATATAAAATGATATACACCCCTCGGGATCACCCCTCGGATCCGACGGCGCGGACTCCACCTCGGACCTTTCGGAGGGACTAGTGATATACACCCCTCGGGATCACCCCTCGGATCCGATGGGGCGGACTCCCCCTCGGACCTTTCGGAGGGACTAGTGATATACACTCCTCGGAATGACCCCTCGGAGTTGTTATCCAAGAACACAAAGGATACCCGACGGAGGGACAACCCAGGCAGGTTCCCCCTCCCACACTCAAGCATTTAATGCCAAGATATTGGCATTAAATGCCAGGATCCGTGAAAGCACGTGACAGGACAAGAAGGACACGCAAAAGGACTAAAACACCCCCTGCGCGCAGACCAAACCATGAAAAGCACTCCTGGCTATCACTGACAACCAGGAGAGAAGGTTGGAAATCCCACCGTACCCTGGCAGTGATAGCTGTCACCTCAAAAGCAGAAACCTACACCAACCCCCTTTTCCTCACACATCCCGAGTACACCCCTGACGTCTCAGAGAGAGACCTCGTACGAACATGAGACAAAAGGGAAGGAGGATAAAAGGAAAAGGGGGGACCTTTTCTAAGGTAACGACTCTCTCTCTCTAAAAAATATTCAAACTCTCCAGCTTTCTCTCACTAACTTAAGCATCGGAGAAGAATCGCAGGGAACCCCCTGTGCATTCTCGCTCGCAGGTTCCGACGACCCCCACTGGCCGGAAGCTGCCTTCTACTGTGAACTCAAGGTTAGATTTGTCCTAATCCAGCTTTGTAGTTTTCATAAAAGAAATAGTTAATTTTTCTTATATTTTTGCTATAAATTTTTTAAATAAATTAAATACACAAGAGACACAATGTTCCTTCATGGCTATTATTTTTACAATTAATTAATTAAGGAGTAGATGACACCTAGAAGGAAAAGAGCAGTGAATTCTTGTTATTCACAATATCCTTACTCAGATAAGGTTGGGAATGTTGTGAAAGAAATGAGACTCTTCCCTCCTTACCCGAAGACAGTCCTAAGGTGTGACTTGGTAGAATTGACGTAAAGACTCTTTCGTGTTTAGTCACGATCACTTTAAATAATTAAGTAAGGTAAGGACTTGTTTTTAATAACAAGTTCTTATTCCTTAAATAAGTAAGATCATTCGAATGACTAGTGATTGTGACTAGTTAAGACATCTTATTCAATGTTAAGACATCTTACTTGTTTTCATTCGAATGATCCCTTGTCAAGATCATTCGAATGACTAGTTCTTATTATTTGCTCTAATATTGTCATTGTTTTTATTGATTATTATTTTATTTTATTTCTTTTATTTTGCTCTTGACCTCCAAGCTAGAACCTACCCGTTCCCGGACACACAACATAAAGTTATAATTCGATTAATAAAAATGAAAAAAAAAACTGAATTTCTTCTTTGTTTTAACAGAGTTATAACATCTTATATTGAGTTTCATGTTATTTTCCTACATTTGTCCTATAAAATCAATCAAAGAAATCAAATAAAATGTATTTTTCAATACCCCGTCGATCAGTGACGGAGCCAGAAATTCTAACAAGGAGGGGCCAGAAATTTTTTTTTTAACACTAAAGGGGGGCCGTTGGGATTATAATGCATACAATTAAACTATATTAGGACTAATTTGTAGTAAATACTGAAATTTTGGAGGGGGCCGTGGCCCCCACCAGCCCCCTTATCTCCGTCACTGCCGTCGATTTTTTAAAAACCACTTCAGGTCACAATTTGAAACGAGTTTGGCGGTCTAATCGTCTAAACTGAGTTATCTTCACTCTCGGATCCTGGTTTAGTCTAATCAGATTTGATCTTCATAAAATTAGTTTCAGTATCTTATACGAATGAGTATTGACATACAGACCCCACACCACCGTGGGAGAGTTTGGTAGGATGTCAACGTCAAAAAGATACAACATTCAATGCCCACATTTCTTCTTCATGTAACCAAAATCACTAATTGGATATTGCACGTCTAATGCTGGAACCATTGAGTGACTAAACCAAAGTCCCAACCAAAAATCTAACGGCGGATGGAAGAGACGATCATTGATCAATCAATATTCAAATAAATTAATCAAAAAGGTCGCTTGATTTTTTGATTACAGCAAAAAGGTAATTTCATGGTCGAGTAATTAATTTAACATAAACTGCACGCAGCCAATAGCATATAATAAAATCAATGGTTAAATGTTTGTCAAATGGACGTGTTGGACTACGAAAGCCACCTGATTTCATGCAAAGAAAAGAGATCACCACTCACCAACACAGCCTACTAATCCATATTCGGCACGCCTTCGTTTCTTCACGAAACCAAAATGCCACGACATACCTCATTGGATGCCAGTTTTCTTATTACTTTCCTTAAATTGTTAATTAACTTGCAGTTTAGGTGTGGGTGTTATATCTACCATCTAATTAATTAGTCTTCGTAAGAAAAGTGAGAACAACCTGAGGGACAGTTTTAAATATACTCTTCATGATAGAAACCCCAAGATCTTTAATTGTGGTAGTGAGAAGGCTAAATATGCCTAGAAATCTGCTCTTCCACAACTAAATTAGTTTGTTTTTTAATCATTACGTACAGTGTTGTTTGGGTTCACCCATGTTTCATGAGTCGTAGAGAGTGCATACGTTTTTCAATCTAACTCCACCTAATCTGAATTCCTTTTGCCCATAATAGTGTATAACGCCACAAGAGCAAGAGTGACAGTGTGAAACGCAATAATCAGCCCAAAAGATGTGTCAACTGTCGAGTAATATAAACTATAAAGTACCAAAATATTTAGCAAGGTTAACTTTCGGCCACATATGAAGTATACATAACAAAGTACATGCTTCAATTTGGCAAGGCTCCTCTAATCAAAGTACGAAAACAAGCAAGAGAAAAAAAAAATAAAAGATTCATATCTTCTGTGCTTTTTCAGAAGACAAAGGTTATATTTTGGAGAAGAGGTTAAAAAAGAAAAGAAAATCTATCGTGTTTTCCCACTTTCAAAATATCGACTATTTTGAAAATGAATCAAATGCAAAAGGACAATAATAAATGAAGCAATATATATTATGATGTCTGCAACACCAGCCATTCCTGATGATCACCATAAAATGGGATGTGGGTGACAGAGACACAACGGCTCGCTTTGATTTGGGGCCACCACTTCTTCATCAGGCAAACAACTCAATGCTTGATCAGCATCTCTTAAGATTACAAGAACTTGTCTAATCTGATTTCGACTTTGTTCTTCTCACGCTTGGTGTTGTACTTGTACACCTCCCCACAAATTTCAAAATCTCGTCTACTAGGATGACAGGGAGTGCAACAACCAAAACCAAAAGCCACTCATTCAAGCTCAGCGGCACGATGCCAAATATATGAGCAAGGAATGGCACATACAAGATCAAGAAGTGCAGACCAAATGACACAGACATTGCAAGAAGAAGCCAAGGGTTGACCCAAGGGGGCATCGTCAAAAGGCTTCCATCCTCGGAAAGCGCATTGAGGGAATTGAACATTTCGATGGCTACCAGCACAGAGAGGGAGAGAGTCATAGCCTTCACTTTCCCTGTCTTGAAATAGTCACAGGGATCATCATGAAAAGTGAAAACTCTATCACCAGCTGTGAAGGGAGCAGCAGTGAAATTCTTCCATGAGGAGCATTGACCCCAGTTGGCAAGTTGGGAGTAAGTGACAAGAGTATGGCCATCGCTGTTGAGGTCAATACCCAAAAAGGAACCGTGTGTGTACCATATGATGAAAATACCAACTGTAGCTACTCCAACATACATCCCAATAACCTGTAAAAGTATCGATAGATAAGAGGTAGTTCAGAAAATATAGTCAGTAATTCCAACAAATAGCTGAATAAAAGATGTCAACATAAAGGAAGAAGAAGAAAAAGAAGAAGAATAAATTACCAGATAGCGGAACAAAATCCATGCATTAATTAGTGAGTCATCACTGCGACGAGGAGGCTTCTTCATCACATCATTATCAGGAGGATTAAATCCCAAAGCTGTAGCAGGGGGTCCATCTGTGACAAGATTGACCCAGAGAAGCTGGACAGGTATCAACCCCTCAGGAATACCTAATGCAGCTGTTAAAAATATAGAAGCAACCTCGCCAATATTGGACGAGATCATGTACCTGCACAATCCATTTTGAATCACCAGGAGAATATATTAATTCATACTTCAATAATTAGAGAAAATTCTTAAACAGGGGAAGACGACAAGCCATCAGATGCCCCTCCAGATTCTGGACTCACTCAAATTACTGGTTCAGAAATTAGTAATGGCATGACCATACCAACAAAATTAGGATAGCAAAATGTTTTAGTAAGTTAGCTGTAGCAGCAAATCACAAGCTTCAATCATGGGCGCAAACAGATCCCCTACCCAAAAGAAATCAGTTTAAGCATGAAGAAGATCATAAATAGATGGTCATAAACTAAAACCAAACATCCCATGTTTAGAACAATTTCAAAGGAAGAAATGGAATCTTAGTGTTACAATCCTAGATTCTGATATTATTAATAGTTAATAATTAATTATATAAGGGGTGGTTATTATTTTAGGAAGGGTGGTTACTATTATTTATTAATTATAATTATAATTATATAGGCAGTTACATTATGGTAGTTATAGAAGAAGATTATAAATATGTGTATTAGGATTGTAATATGTGTTGTGAATGAAATGAATTAAATCAGAAACTGTCCTATCTATCTCTCTATCTATCTATTCGTCTCTCTCTCTCTTTCTCCCTCTCAAGAATGGAGATCCTCCATCTTGATTCTATCTCCCTTTCTTCATAGGTTCTATCACTTAGGCACTCTAAATAGCAATTCTTAACTTACATCTATGTTTTCTCATATTATTTTGATTGTTTAACAATTCTAGGAACAAGATTCTAACGTGTGAACCAAACACATAATATACTCATTAGCTGTTAAAATGATTGCAGCAAGCATAAACTTAGATCAATCTTGTTACAATCCCATTCAAGACACATTTTCTTTCCTTTTTTCTTTTGAATTCTTTAAAATATAAAGTAAACAAACTGCAATTAGTTTATGTTGACCAACAGCCTTCAACACATGACATAGGTATCAACCAGAAGACGGACTATCCATGGGAAGAAGGTGGCACGAAAGTATCAAAATGTAACCGTTATGAGCTAATAAAGAAGAAAGAAACAAATAAATCCACCTTATAAAAGCCTTCATGTTGTTGTAGATAGATCTGCCTTCACCAACAGCAGAAACGATGGTACTAAAATTATCATCTGCCAACACCATATCTGAAGCCTCCTTTGCCACCTAGATTAAAAGAAATAGTGAGATATGTTTTAAATACAAGCATGTGTAGCAAAAATATACAGATCATCAATTAGATTATAAAACCAAAGAATTGAATCGCTAGTTACACAGAAACAATCGTTTGGTGTTCCTTAACCTAACTATCTACATTACGGAGTCAAAAAGTCTACATATAACGAGTTAGATAAGCATTAAATTACCCCGAAGAACATCAATCTTGAAACTCCTACAATTATCAAATTATCATCTTCTCTTGGTAATACTATATTTATTACCAATATGATATTTACTAATTGTTTTACCACAAGGCATGGCAAGATCATAATAAAAATGATATACCTCTGTCCCTGCAATGCCCATTGCAATTCCAATGTCAGCAAGTTTCAAAGCAGGAGCGTCATTCACACCATCTCCAGTCATGGCAACCACCTCTCCATCTTCTTTGAGCAGCCTCACAATCTCTTGCTTGTGCCTAGGCTCTGCTCTTGAAAACAAAAGCCCTCCATTCTGTCTCAGATGGGCTTTTTTATCCCGCAGCTCCATAAATTCTTTACCTATTAAACTTCTTGATCTAATGTCTTCATCTGGTCCAAACACACCTATTTCGCGACATATAGCTTCTGCTGTGTTCTTGTTATCTCCAGTAATTACCATAACACGAATTCCGGCAGCTCTGCAGTCCTCAATGGCTTGGAATACCTCTTCCCTTGGAGGATCCTGGATAAAATTAAAATTCAGCTTCACAGTTGCTAGCTATGACCAAACTTATGAGACTGAGAAGGCTAAAACTGAAAAATGTTCTCACAACTTACCCTCAATCCAGCCAAACCAACAAAAATAAGTTCACTTTCAATTGATGAATAGCTGGACGGGTTGAGCAAAAGCTGATGAGCTGGGTGATCATCATTACCATTATAATTTTCAAACATTGGGAGGTCATCTTTGTATGCAAATCCCAAACAGCGTAAAGCACCACTTGACATTTCATTAAGAGTTTCCAATATAAGGTTCTTAGTCATACTATCCAGATTCACAACAGAACCATCGCGCAACTGAATCTTAGAGCTTCTTTCTAACAAATTTTCCACAGCACCCTGTCAAATTTTACGGCCAAACATCCTTTTTAAATATGTCCAAACAGAGGATGAGAGGGAATCAGAAATATCAGGAGTAAGAGTACATGCAAGCTCATGCATAGAGGATTATGCAACAGAACTTCTAATATAATTTTGTAAGGACAAAATAAGGGGATTAAAGGACAACCAGTTTGCCATGAGCACATAATTCACTCTGCTAAATACCAACAAAGATTCAAAATACTCAGAAGCACAGAATACAAGTTACTAAAAATTTACAGTGGGGAGTCTAGCCAAAATAATTTGACTCCTAAAACACAAATCTGTACTTCAGAAAAATTTCAAAATAATAATAGGACCTTGATCAAAAACAACAAAATACCAAAAGGAAAAACTGTGCCTACACTTCAAATTCAGTCTGTGGCTCCTCAACTAACAAAATTTCTAGTTTTTCCTCCCAGCAAAAATCATGTTTTGATTAGAGCACTTGCAGTACATAGTAAAAATCCTCCACAACACACAATATAGAAGCTTAACAACTACTAATATGAATACATAATAAGAGCATAATGGAGGAAAAGTCTATATAATTTGTTCTAAGTGGGAAGTAGGAAGAAAGAAAGAGGCCATACCTTTACCAGCAGTGACCTTTTCCCTTGACGGGATTTCACAATAACACCCATTGACTTTCTGTCACGGTCAAACTCGAGAGTAGCAATCCGACGGTTATGTTCACTCCAACATTCACAACAACCTTGATTAAAATTTGAAGATGAATCAAGTTATATTATGTGTATTGGATATGTGTGGCTACTACCTCAGTTTCTTATATAGCCACATGTTGATCTTAACTAAAATAAGCAACTTTTTCTTCAAAATCAGTTTTCTCAAAGTAGTATACTATCGAAAAACTAATAAGAAAACTTCCATTTGACAGAACTTAAACGGAACATTTACAATGTCAGCCCAATGTACTGGTGCAATTGTTACAGATGATACTGTTCCAAGTTAAGTACTGTATTCTTATTTTTTTCCACTTACAATGCTAACTTTGAAAATTCTTAACAACATAGTTATTCAGAGAAGAAATCAAACTACTTGTTTTCACAGGTCATTATTATATACTACTATAACGAGAAGATAAATTACTAAAAACTTTCAAACTTACGTAATACAGTACTTGTTGATTGTACAGCATCAAATCCTTCAGGAAGGCCCATCTTCTCCACCAAAACCTATAATTCCAAAGGAAGCACAAAAAAAGTTGAGAAATTCCTCTACAAGCTACATTGAGTAGTTTGATATAAATAGAATGGAAATGACATGTCTCAATATAACACCAGAAACATTTAATAAGAAAAGAATCCTATTTGCTAATACTAAACTAACGGGTAAAGTAAAAGGATGAATAATCCAAGAGCAAGTAAAATTAGATACATGATTAAAAAAAAATGAAAGCCATAAAATAATATCTCACCTTTAAGGCTGCTTCTGTGGGCATTCCACTGGCCACAAACTTATGCTCTGACTGTGATACTCCAGCATCATTACAAACTGCAGCAATTTTTGCTATCATCTCCAGGTTAGCATCCATTTGACCTTCTAGCCAGTCTTCTATTCGACCATCAGATGGATTATAGGTAGTTCCCTCCACCCTGAAAGCTCGCAGGGTACCTACATTAGTGCCAATAGCTATAAGCTTTGCCACTGCCATCTGGTTTGTAGTCAATGTGCCCGTTTTATCTGAACAAATAACAGTCGTACAACCCAGAGTTTCCACACTTGGTAGCTTTCGAACCAGGGCATTCTTCTGAGCCATCTTGCGAGTACCTAGCGCCAAGCAAGTTGTAATGACTGCAGGCAAACCTTCTGGAATAGCAGCCACTGCCAACGCCACAGCAATCTCAAAATAATAAGTGCACTTCTCAAATGAAAACTTGAAGTTCCTTGGCCACCCATCAACATATTCCCACTGAAGAAAGTACTTAACATTGATGAGCCATACAAAAATGCATACTACTCCAATTATCTTGGTTAGCATTTCTCCAAACTCATTGAGCTTCTTCTTCAATGGGGTATCATCCTCACTCTCTGATGCCACGTGAATCTGCTTCTGCACCTTCCCTATCTCCGTATCCATGCCCGTTTGAGTAACTATGCAAATGCAATTCCCATTCACAACTGTTGTCCCAGAAAAAACCACACACCTTTTACCTTGAATATCAGCATCCTCTGAAACAGGCTTGTTAGTCTTATTCACTGCTTCACTCTCTCCAGTCAATGAACCTTGCTCTATTCGTAAAGTAGAACTAATCAATTCCACAACCCTCATATCAGCAGGCACCTTATCACCAACCTTAAGCTCAACAATATCACCAGGCACAAGTTCCTTCGCTGGGAAATTTGGAATCTTCTGGCCATCACGGATCACGGTGGCGTGCTCAGACTGAATCTCCTTCAGCGCTTCAAGTGCCTTCTCTGCATTGCTCTCTTGCCACACTCCAACGATTGCGTTTACTATCAATATCAAAAAAATTACCAAAGGCTCCACAAAGGCCGTAATTTCCTTCTCTTCGCCTTGTTGACCATCGTACAAAGCAAGCACGAAGGAAACTATTGCAGCGGCAAGGAGAATTCGAACCAGTGTGTCGTTGAATTGCTCAAGGACCAAACTCCAAATCGACTGGCCCTCGTGCTTTTCCAGTTCGTTCAAACCATAGATCTTGCGCCTCTCTTCAACCTCGTGGGAAGTTAATCCCCTTTTTACTTTCACCTTATAATGTTCCTCGCATTCTAGCACATCCTTAGCCCACGCGGGAAAGTGATCTGAAGGCTTGGAACTGATATTTTCTCCCTTCTCGTAGCCTTGGCTTCCCTTCCCCATTTAGATCCACCAGAAAAAAAGCCTAGAGAAAACAATTTCCAGACGAATCTCTAAGGAACTACAAAATACAAGAAAAAAAAAGACTTACAGTTACCACATCAGAAATTAGAAAAGTCTATACGACCCAATTGAATTTGATGAACCAACCCAAAGCCCCCAGTTAAAATCCATGACTTCCGAGAAAACGGGAGGAGGCCAAGATTCGATGGGACGGGAAAATCAATGGCAGAATGATAAAAAACCAAACAGCGAATATGACAAAATTTAATCAAGCAGTACACAATCAAAATTCAAAACACCATACCTACTTTCTACGGCGGCCTCCAGGAACTATATGAGTCGGCGTTTGTTTCTCAAGAAAATTGAGAGTGAAGAAAAGGGAAAGAAAAATGAGAAAGAGACAGCTTCATTCGAATCCAAGCGTTCAATGGAGTCTCACGCAACGTAGAGAGTATGGTTTGATGCTTTACCTTACCACTCAACTGTGTATTCTTCGTTCTCTTTTTCTTCTCTCTCGATCTCTCTCAAATTCGATCTCTTCCCGAGAATCCCGTCTCTACTCTCTACCACTCTCAGTGCGTAGCGTTATGGTGAATTTAAAGAAATTATAACTAAAGTTAATTAATATTTAACTAAAAAGTTAATTAATTTGCAACAGGAAATTTCGTGGTACCTTCCTCGTCTTCTAAGTTCTACCATTACCATCAGATTAATAATCAAACCTCGATTTTAATTCTCTTTACGTTGGTTTGATAGTGATGACTCGACTAATTAAAAATGTTCTTTTGCTTATGTGTCACTATGTTATTGGCAGAAAGGTCTGCATCTTCTTTTGGCTATTTAAGCCTTGCAAGTTCTATTCAATATCAATTTAGAATTCGATTTTTAAATTTTCAACTTCTTTGTTTAAAATTTATAGAAATTTATCTATCTATTATTCTATACATGATGTCGAATAAACAATTTAATAATAAATAAATAATCTATCTATTTCAACTCTCTAAAGATAGGTTTTTTTAATATTTGAATCTCATATACTTTGGTCATTTATTTCCAATTATTATCGCACTGTGAACTCTCAGAAATTGTGTGTGTTGATGTGTTCATGTACAACATTCATCACTAAATTTTTTTTGTTGATGTGTTCATGTACAACATTCATCACTAAATTTTTTTTTGTTCACAACTATTGAATGCTTTATTCTCATGAAAACTAAATAATGAGCAACGAAATTAATTTCCGTGTGCAATGTAAATCGAAATTAATATGAGAGTTATGAAAATTTCTTGTCCTCCAAAAAATTCTCTCTTTTATGAGAGTCGAATTTTCTTTCAAACTCTTCCTCATAAGAGATCACTTCTATCTTTTATGAGAAATTTCACTCTATTTCATATTAAGGTTATCGGCGGTACCTCTCAACTTTGGCCTTTTGTGGTGGTGCTATTTTCTATGTGTCTTCTGCGGTGGTAGTTTTCGGTGGTTGTCTTTCCCAGATCTGTGTGCTCTCTGCTCGTGTCCGTGTGTTTTTTGCGACAGGTTTTGTGGCAGCGGCGTTCTGGATCTGGGATCCTACAACATCGATCTGGTATGGGTTTTTTTTTTGTGTTTCCAGTTCTTTAGATGGTTGTAACTTTAATTGGATCATTAGATCCATTAACTTAGCAGCTGATTGTCTTGCCAATTTGTCTGACAAGAAGATGGGTCATCTTGGATGGATTGCAAATCCCCCACCTTCGTCAGTTGATGTTTTGTCTAGTGTTGTTGATACAGCGAGGGATTGAATTATTTTGTTGTGTGTTTATGTTGTGCTTGACTTTGTCTTACTTTTAAATGAATTATGTTTTAAGAAAAAAAAAGATAAATATGACTTATTTTAAATTCAACGATCAACTTTGCACAATTAAAACTCGAAACATATATTTGAAACTTAAAAAAATAAAAAAGTGAACAAACTAAGTATCTCCATAAATGGATATTAAATTTAGCAAAAATAAATAAATATAATAAAAATCTCTCATAATATAATGGATGCATTTTTTTTGTTGACAAAAATTTGAGTGAAGGGATGGCGTCTGAGTACAAGGGTAGGACAGGCTTTCAAATTAAATGAGACATCACTAGGAATCGAATCCAAGTTATATAATTGTCATAGGCGAAAAGTAACCAAGTGAGTCAAATCTCAATGACAAATAGACGCATATTTTAATATTGTACTAAAAAAAATTGTTTATATTTAGTATTACTCAAAATTTTAAATTAAAAATCTGTTGATTATTTATTGGCCTTAGTGGTAGATTACAAATCAAGTTAGCAAGTACATACAAAATCATCATCGTAATTTGTTTGAATTAAAAATAAATAAATCAAATCAAATATTATTTAGACCCATATTTTTTTTTGGTAATAAAATATGGATTTATCTAATATGTGTCCTTATGGCACATTTTAAGGTTTCTTCTCATTGGTTAGTAGAGCATCTCATATCTTGAAATCTACAAAAATTCATTTAAAAGATAATTTTTAATGTTTGAAAATTCATCCGACCAATCAAAAGAAACCTTAACATGTGCCTGAGAAACCCATAAAATATTAACCCATATTTGAAATCTGCATTAAGTTGTATTGTGAGCGTGTGTCCATTTCACTCGCAATAGCCCATTGATTCACATTGTTATACGTCTTTTTCTCTGTACTTTTTTTCTTGAATCTTGGATCCCAGAGAATTTATGACAGCCAAGCTGTCCAGTTTTTCGAATTTTAATTTTTTAAAATTTTTTGGCTAAAGTGCACTTTTAGTCCCATAATTTTGGCAAAAGTCTCAATTCAATCCTATCACTTTTTTTGTTGCAATTGTGGTTCCATAACTTATGAAAACGTCTCACCGTTGGTCTCAAACTGATTTTCATCCATTATCTATTGTTAAAGATGATCTGACATGTTGAGTTGGATTATGACGTAGCAAATATGGGTGAAGTTATGGCATGGATAAGAATAAGCTTGGGACCAACGGTGGGACGTTTTCAGAAGTTATGCGACCAAAATTGCAACAAAAAAAATTATGGGATCAAATTGAGACCTTTGCAAAACTTATGAGACCAAAATTGCAACAAGAAAAGTTATGAGACCAAATTGATACCTTTGTCAAAGTTATGGGACCAAAAGTGCACTTAATCCAAAAAATTTTAATTAAGAAAATGGAAAGTTGTTTGTTTAGGTAATTAAGGGAATTCAATAGAGGAAGTAGCAGCCGTACCTTCGTTGCTTGTAGTGATAAGCTTTGGCGCTATTATTTTAATGTGATTTATTAAGGAACAGAAGCCACAACGAAAGCGAGGGCAATCATCATTAATTAATGAATTAATTAAATTGCCGAAATGGGTCGTTGTCTGGTGGGATTATACTAATTAAAATTGGCTAATTTTGGATTCCAATATTCCAAGCATATGCTTCCCCCATTAAGCTACGCTACAAGCTACGGATTTACTTTTCCACTCCATGTGTCCACTATTCTGACTTTTTTCACAAATTAATAATTAACAATTAACAATTAACAATTAACAATTAACAATGCTATTCATACTTTCATAGTCATGGAAATTGGAAACTTCAAGCCCATTTGCGTTCACCCCAAAAAGAAAAAGTTGATTGTACATTATTTGTGGTCAAATTAAATTTGTGGAAATAAAAATAATCATTTAAACAAATGTTTTAAAGTGCTATAGTGAATCAAATTGACAATGCTATACACTATGTGATTTTTATTTTTATTCTTGGCCAAAAGAAATACACTATATGATTGTCAACTGACCAGGATGATTATCTGAAGTGAAATAAGAAGATGTACAGGGATTTAAGGGTACGAAGTGGGGTAGTAGTCAATTGGGTTTGGAAATGGACAAAAAGATCCAAAATATTTGACTAATAAGATGCTTTGTATACTTGGAGGACACACCATGTTGTCATAATCTATTCATCCAAACTATGTTCTCACTCTCTCATTTGACCTTTTTCTTGTCTTACATTCTTAATTTCTTATTACAATATTATTACAACTGACGGCCGCAAGCTCTTACTTGAGGACACACGCATCTAATAAGTTAATTAATTGTTTTTGTGAATAGACTCAATTTTAGTAAAATTTATTCTAAACTTATCTATAAATTTTAAAACCGTGTAAACAAATCAAAATATGTTAAGCTCTTAAACACTATAACTTTTTAAAGCCTCTGTTAATTTCTGTTTTTTTTTTGGTGAAAAATACAAAATGAATAAATTATTAAGAAATCATTTAATAGATAATTGAATTCTTTAAATAGATTCAAATCAGATTATTTATACAGAAATATTTTATTAAAAGAATAATTTATTTTGTCAATCTCTACACATCAAAGATAATAAGTTTCTAATCAAATTTATTATTTAGTTATTGAGTTTATACTATTTTTTTTTTTAAAAAAATACGAGACTATTCAATGTTATAATAGTTTTTTGCAAATACAATTTTTAGTGTTTAATTTAATTTGATTGTCAAATCTCATTAGAAGAAACAAACAGGCATACTCATTTCTCGGAACCTGAGAATTGAGATAGAGTATGAAAGTTCAACTTATCTTCTAAATTTGAAGGGCAGTTTGTTCTCTTTCGAATAATACTTAATAATTACATATGAAAATGATTTGTGTTTGGATAGCATTATTATAACTTATAAATGACCTATAGTTTTTGTTTTATTGGTTTTTCAGGGCTGTTTGGGAGCAAGAGTGCAATCCAATCTCAATCTCAATCTCAACTTATGAGATGAGATGAGATGATGTTGAAATTAGGATGAGATAAGATTATGTATTGGTGTTTGGATGGTTTGAGAGAAAATGATGTATAATAGGGTGTGAAATTATATAAAAGGGTATGTAATGATTGTGGTTAGGTGAAATAGGTTGTTGGATTTATTTATTTTGTATAGGGGTAGAAATGGTATATGAAATAATGNTAAGGGTAAAACTATTTTTGGTATCCTTGAAGCATCTGGTTATTTTTAGTTGTACATCCATTTTTTTTTTGTCAATTATATCCTCAAAGTATGAGGTTAGTTTTAATTATACTCCCAAAGTATTTTTAGTCAATTATACCCAAAAAAAATTTTTGTATCAATTGCACCTTTAATCTTTCTTTTTTATCAATTGTACCCCTAAATTGGGAGGTATTTGGGGGTACAATTGACTTAAATGTGAACCATGGAAAGTATAATTAACTAAAAAAACCTTTTGGGTATAACTCAAACTGGCCCCATAATTTAGGGATACAATTAACTAAAAAAAACTTTGAAAGTATAACTAAAAATTACCATATACTTTGGGAGCAACAATAGTACTTTTGCCTAACTTTTAGTGATAAACGAAAGTATGGGTAGAGTCTTACCTTAGTTCGTCGAGTGAGTTACTTGGCTAAGTGATTAAGTGATCTGGTTGAAATGTCACAGGGGTGGCCCTGCAAAAGAGATTCTGATGCTCAAGTTAGTAGGAGATCAGAGTGTTTGAGAGTTTAGAGATGATAGAGTAACTAACCTGACTCCGGGCTTATAATGAAGTATTTATAGAGAAAAATGGTTAATGACTTAGCGAAATTATGGGAATATGGATCCCCAAAATCTCGGAGCTAAATAGTGGGCATAGAGTCGTTATGGGTTGTGCAACGAGTCCGCGATATTGGGGAGTCGGGTTCCTGATATCTCAGAGTAGAGTGGTTTACCAAGTCTAGGGAAGCCGGACGATTGACCTATGTGCTCTGATAGGGGCGAGCGAGCGACCTAGGAGCAACAATGGACTAGCGAGCGAATAACCCAAAATCATATATATCATTTATTATAATTAGTCATCCAACTGAAGAAAAAGGTTAAAATATACTACGTATTTAATTTGTAATACTAATATGTAATTTTTAACATATTTATCAACCAGTATTCAACGCGTAGCATATATAGACATCTGAACATTTTTTGTTTATTTGATAAATTGACTTCGTCCTATTTTAGTTTGATAGAGTTGGATCAAAAACAGTTGACATTGGATAAGTTGTTTTCTACCAAAGCCCAACCTGCTTATAGCTCTTGATTATCATATGAAATTAAAATATTAATTGGATGATGTTTCTCTGTTAGTTACCATAAATTAGTTTAAACTAAAATCAACATCAATGGACAAGACAGCTTGATTATATATATACTAGAGGGCTTTGCGTGTCCTAACGGGCACGCAAATATATATGCAAAAATTTGAAAATTTATAATTTATTTTATATTATAGTTTTAAATGATCGACTACCAGAAGACTCCTCGGACATATAATATAGTATAGATATATTAGCACCCCAGCTTAGTTTAAACTATTTATTTATTTATTTTATTCTGATTAATTTGAACTTTATCTATATCATGCACTTCATTATAATAAAAGAATCTCCTAACAAATATAATTATATTTATAAAATCTTAAACCTAAGATTTTACCTAAACCAATCTCACATTTAAACTTTGAATATGGGCACATCTCTTTACAGATAATGGCAAGTTTAAAAGGATGTTTATTCACAACTCATTAGAAGACAATAAATAAACAATATATGAGGAACGTTGATATAATAATATGCAGGTTGAGAATTTTGGGTCATTCTCTTTAGGCCATCTAACTCTCGCCAAATTAAACAACACAAACTCATGACTGAACAGTGAACACGTGAGAAACAAAATAAAATTTAAAGAAGTCCTACGTTGTCATCAATTAAGCATATATATTGCACGTGATCAAATCATCCAAAATTCAAAACTCCCTATAAAATCGATTCCTTTCATTCATTTCTCGTCTCATCCATCGTACGTCCATACCATTTTCTTGCACAAGAAGCTAATTAAAGTTTCTTGCAAAACACCACACAAAAAAAAAAATGAGCTCTGTTTGCATATCAAAATGCATAAACGACGTGGCACGAGTTCCGATGAGAGCCACGTACGTTAATCTGTACAAGTGGCCGGAATCTGACGCCGAATTCGTACGCTCCATGAGGTCTAATAATAAGTCTAACATCATCGTAAATAGTTCAGAAATGTTGTACGGAAATTCAATCTCCTGTAGGCAGGCGTTTCTCAGGAGCTACAAATTTTCCCGGAAAGAGAGTTTTCTCGGGAAAACTCGCAAGTATTTTCGGAGAGCCAAGAGGAAGGTTCAGTTTCAGTTTAGGAAAAGGAAGAGTTTGGTTTGGAGGAAGCTTAGGGCATTCTCTTGCTCTGCTTTTTTGTTCACCATTTTACAGAGGTTGTTGTTGATTGAGGCTTGAAAACTTGAAATTGTGGATTCCGTTCATTCGTTTATTCTTTCATTTGTTTGTTTATGTGGATAAGAGAGAATAGAATTAATGTTGGTGTTGTTCACTTGTTATTGTCGTTCAAGATTCTTTGGATGTAATGTGAGAAGCTGCAACATGAGTGTCCATGTGTATTCTACTATTCTTGCTGATTTATTATATGTTTTTGAGAAAGTACTTCAAATCAGGGGAGTAAAATATAGTTTACTTCACTAATGTTTATGGTTATGAGAGATGACGTCATAGCATTAGCATATTATTAGTTTATGACTAGTGTCCCTGGCATTATAATCATTCAGTTTGTTAGGTGCCAATGATGTATATGGCTTTTCTCACTTCAAGAAGAGGAAAAAGGGTTCAATATTGACATTCAAGTCGAGGTGCTTCCGTGGTTAACAATGTCAACCTGTTTTGATGTATTTTAGCAGTTATTCCGACTTTGTCTAAATTGAACTTAAACTGTTGCTTGAAATAGCTTGTTAGGGATACGAATTTGGGAGGGGATTCTGTAAGGGAAAGAGTTTAAGTAATGTTTATAATATATTTGTCATCAGGTTGATTAATTTTGAATTAAAGAGTTTTCTTTCTTTCTTTACGTTTTTCATTTCTCATAACTGATCATGTGAAAAAAAATATCATATATATTATTTTATAATATTCTCTTTGTACATGTTTCTCATAACCTGTGGTTTGACCATATTATTCACTTTGGTACCCTGTGGTATTCTCCAGAGCAAACCGAGGTTGTCGAGCGATAGCTCTGGACGAACTCGAGGAGGTGCGCGAAATCGCCAGCATCCGCCAGGCCGCCTACAAAGAGCGCATGGCCAAGTACTTCAATAAAAGGGTCAAACATCGATCCTTCGACGTTGGCGACCTCGTTCTTCGCGATGTGGCCAACGACCGCCTGAACCGCTCGCACGGCAAGCTCCATCCCAACTGGGAAGGACCATACCGGGTCACCAGTTATCCCTGGCGGCGCGTACGTGCTCTCTACTTTGGACGGCCGCCGCCTGCCTAATACATGGAATGTCGCGAGCCTCAGAAAGTATCTCGACCGCACGGTCAACAATATCACGCTTTGATTTCATTTATGTATTTTCACATTTATGTAATCTCTTGTACGCTTTTACATGTTACAATTACCTACTTTATGTAACGATCGCCAATATATTTCATCAATATTATTATGGCATTCTCTTGAAATTACTCGATTCATTTACATTCGCGTTTGTCTCGATTACCTACTTAGGCACAGCCTAACCCAAAACAACTTACTCCACGTAAAATACGCTCCAATGAAGAGCTCGAAGGCTGGAGGGACGCCTCCATACGCTTTCATACAGGTGCTCCGCGCGCCCATGAGCCGAGAAGTTGCTCATACGCCATGCTGGTCCCTTACCTCCTGGCTGGCTAGCCCACAAGTCCGATCGCCAACTCAGTTGGGCGGACACACACCAACATACATACACTTGCGCAAAAATCAAATACGACAGATAAGACATAACAGTTATAATTACCGAAGCAAAAATAATTGGCCTTATGGCCTGCATTAATCAAGGCCAGACTGGCCACCAAATCTGTTTAAAGGGGCACATACGCCCCATACAAATCCACAATATAAAAGAAAAAAAAAGGGCACACACGCCCAACAAAAAAGCAGATGGGGAACACCCCCCAATATTACAAATCATGGACGCGCTAATCATCCAAAATCACCGGCTCCCCATTCCCCGGAGCGTGCTCGCCACTGCCCTCCGCGCCACCACTGTCCGGGACTATCAGCATTTGCTCGACATCTGGCTCGTTGCCCGCCGTACTCTGGACGTCCGCCGGGGGAACGTAACCCTCATCCCCAGGACGGAGAGGAGACCGCCCCTCCTGCACCTCCAGCGCATGGATGGTCCAGTCCTCCGGCAGGTCGGGCATTGGCGTCCCAGGCTCATCGTCATCCGCGCGCATACGGATTTCCTCCCCGCCTCGACCGTTGGGCAGCACCTCAAAGGTGTAATCGATGCCCGCCTCATTCTGTCCTGGGTTCAAGAACGCCAGCTGCTTCCTGCAGTTCTCGAACCCCCGCGATGTGGCTTGGATATAGTACCAATACCACTGACGACGTTCGTCGCGGCGCGCGCGCTCCAACCTCTGGGCCTCCCCCGCCTGGTATGCCTCCAGTTCTGCTCTGGCGGCCGCAGCCTCCCCCCGCTGCACACCCGCCTCCTGCACCGCCTTCTTTTTCCTCTCCCTCTCCTTCTTCTTCTCCTCCTCAAGCTTCTTCACCTGGACTCGCCCGGCCTGAGCTTCCTCCAGTGCCTTATCCCTGGCAGCTTCCAGCGCTTTCAGCTGCTCAGCCCCGCCGGCCGTTCGGGCCTCCTCCTTGAGGCGAGCCACCTCCTTGGCCAGATTGTGGGACAGCGTCTGCGCCGCGTGACTAGCCACAGACGCCATCATGCCGAATTGCGCCGCATAGTCCGCCGGCGGCCACTTGTAGGCATCGGCTACCATGGTGTCATGCCACTCATAGGTGCCGTTGGAGTAGAGGGATTGGACGGAGGCTATCCCAGAGAACCTCCCGCTGAATGGTCGCGCTGGCAGATAGGGGAACTCAGCTTCCCCATTCTCATTGACTCGCCGGGCGTCCGGCATCTCCATCCGCGGGTTGCTCGGGCCGTCGCCATCCGGATGGCTCACCTTGATGAACCGATCCAACTCTACATCATCCCAGTGAATAAACTCCCCGGGATCTGCTGGGCGAACAGTGCGCGCCCTCTTTGCCGGCGGCTCCTCCCTCTCGGCAGGACCTTTCCCTCTTCCATCGGTCCTCCCCCGCTCCGATGGGCCCCCCGCCTGCCTCATCCCACCAGGCGCTAACACTGGTGGTCCAGCTCTCCTTCTTGACGGGCTCGCCGACGCCCGCCCCGCGCCCCCAGACGCCGAAGGAGCACGAGACGAAGGGCCTGAACCCCTTGGCCTCCCCCCTGGCGCAACTGGTGGCGCCCTCATCCCTCCCGAAGCCCTGCCCTGAGCCCTCGCCGGCTCACTGCTCCTCTCCGCCCGGCCAGCCGCAGCCGAGCTCCCGGCGCCCTGGACTTCCGGCCTCCTCTGCGCCTCTTTCATTGCTGCAAAAACAATAAGAAACTCGTTAGATACAACCCGAACAACCAAGTAACACATGACAAAGGAAAGCAAATGTTAGTGTTAGTTAAAATATTACATGTTTGTTCATAATTTTTGTAAAACGAGGTTAGCAGCCTATCCGTCCGCCGCTCCTCCTCGCTCAGATGCCCTCTCTTAATAGGGCTAGTCCCCGTTATTAGAGTTTTAGGGAAGATATATTTTCATATATTGCAATGAAGTACAGTACAGTATATATAGACTATTCTCTTAGCTTGATAACTAAAGCTAATGAATAAGCCTGAGTACAATAACAGAAATCAGTTCTAACAATATCAGGAAATCAGTTCTAACTAACTAACTGCTTTCACTTACACCCGTGATGGCGTCCGACCACGCCACTGGAAATAACGGGCGTCCATCCTCTTCCCTCACCCACCACGGGCGCTCAACGTTGTTGCGCACTATGGGGAAGTATTTGTCTTTCCAGTTCTTCCAGTTACTTATACTGGCCGGAAACCCAGGTAGAGCACCCCCCTTCCTCTGGATGTTCACCCGCCCGTTGTCCCCAGCCTTCACGGAGAACCAATACAAAAACAACTTCACAGTGAGCTCCCAGCCCACTGTCCACGCAGCATACTGCACAAATTTCAAACTCCTCCAGGCGTTCGCTGCTAACTGCGCTGGACAACAGTTGAGGTGATTCAGCACCTCCATCTCAAACTCTGTAAACGGCATGTCGGAATCACACTCCCGCAACAGGATTTCGTGTACGATAAACCCACGCGGATTAGTCCACCACATAGAATTGTTGCCGTCCCACACGCCGACGGCCATGCCGCTCCCCTCCCGGCCGGACCCTGGCCCAAAATACGCCACTTGGGCCGCCTCCAAATCTTCATCGGTGGCAAATTTGGAAGGCTCTGCTGGCGGCCCCGTGGTCGCCCTAACTTCGGGGTTCCCAAACCCCTCCGCGGCGTCCCACGCCACCTCGTCACGCGCCATGATCAGGCGCTCCCCTTCGGCCTCCGACCCACTCAGGGGACCCGTTGGTTCTTCTCTCAACATTGGGGGCTCTCCCTCTGAACAGTCGGAGAGCTCCAGCACTTGCTCCTCCGACGCGTCTAATGGATCGTGTTCCACGTTTGATGGATGCGAGGTCGCCAGATCCATACCCCCTCTGTAGACAGTAAGTGCGCCCGCCCTTTCACTTGCTCTCCTTGCTAGTAACCTAGCCGCCCGCCGCACCGTTTCCTCTAACGACTGTCGAACCTCTTCCAAATCTACAGAGCTACTGCCCTGTGTAGTCAAACTACTAACTCTACTTAGTTCTTCACCCTCTGCTAACTCCCTAATGACCACCATGGTCTCTAACACTGGCCAGATAAGTCAAAACACAAGGGGTTAGGAGGTACCTGAAGACATAGTACGTTTGGTTGTTAGTTTGAAAGTTGAACACTTTGTGGCGCTCGCCCTGAATATCAACTGATCACTCGTACCCTGGGAACCCTGCAAACAAGGACACACATGTCATCATGACCGTACAACTGACGACCGCCTCACTCACATGAGACGCCCGCCCCACAAACCCAGAACACCCCAAACACTCCTTCATCGGAGAGTACGAACACGATGAACAGTCACCCAAAAAACCCAGAAAAACCCAGAAACTCAACACCCTACACCCAGACCCACACCCATTTTTCGCTGCCTCACACTCACAAACTCACCCTACAGCGAATGACAACCACTCTGTTCAGACACCCAACCCATTTCCGCCGTCACCCACGACGGCGGAACACCACCCAGAAACACACGACACATCAACTTCTAACAGATACAAACCCTAACCCAGCAAATACACTACATATTCGACGGAAAATACTCACCAGAAAGCCTTGCGCTCGAACGATTCTCCTTCACGGTCACTTCTCTCCGTTTTCCGGCGACGTTTCGACAAATCCGGCGACTGGACTCTTCGGTTTCCTCTCTTCTCTCTCCTCAAATCGCTGGAATGTGTAAAAGTGCGAAAGACACAGCCTTTGGCCCTTTTATACCCTTGCGAGCGCGGCATACGAGGCGTTTTTGGTTTTTCAAATTTCGGCCTCCCGGGTAGCGACACGTGTCCCTGACAAGACAACCCTACCTACCACTTGCCCGCCCGCCATGCTCCACTGACTTTCCGTTTTCCCGTGGAAGGCCGCCGTTCGTCCTATTTCCTCTGCGAGGGGGACAAGTACTCCTGCACATTTTTGGGCGTGCGCCAATAGACGCGAATACACTGCCCAAGCGCGGATCCCATCTCACGCTCTCCGAACCTGTCATCCCGCGCGCCTTAAGGAACAATACGACGAACGCGCACGTAGACTTCTTTAAGGAGGGACTTGTGATACATCACTATTTGGGCGTACGCCTAAACAGCCCTCGCACCGGGCCTCTTCTCCCCTCCGCACCTTGCGAACCGCCCTCGAGTCAATCGGGCGCCCCAAACACACTTAGGGGCGGTCGTGATCCATCCTGGGTCTTGGCGCCCGTCCCCCAAATGACACGTGGCCACCCACGATTACCCTGCTCCGCAATCCACGCTACGGGAGATCGTGGGCTGCGGACCAACTCACCCACGATCTCCAATTTCTAGGTGCCCGCCTAGAGACGCGACACGCAATCACCCACGATTGCCTTGCTCCGCAAATCTCGGTCTCCACCATCTTCGCTGGTGGAGATCGTGTCCAACTACGTGGTCCGCCCCGCGCGCTGACCACCTCTCTCCTCCCTGCTCTATAAATAGAGCCCATCTCACCAGT
>QANZ01039163.1:59237-91809 GCA_003254925.1 Chamaecrista fasciculata
TTTTTTTTTTGGTTGGAATAAGACTGGTTCTTTCAAATTTTCTGGAGAATGTTTTGTTTTTTCTTAGAATGAATTCAAGCCTAAGTTTCTTGCAATTCTATTTGAGAATATTGAGTACTTTAGATGCTGAAAATCTATTGAGAGCTTTTTTTTTTTTTTTTCCGGTTCTATTCAAAATTCTATTGACAGATGTGAATCAGTGTTTCCAAGATTTAAACATAACTTGATATCTGAACCAAAATCATAAAACAAGTTTCCTTCTCATGGGTAGGAGCTATTAAACAAAATTTACTAATGGATTAGAAATCTGACATCATGGTACTGTTTTGGTGACATGTTGAACTGGATCAGCATGTGAGAACTTGATATACAATCAATAATTCCTCCTTAATACAGATACAAGTCCGCCAGTTATACACATATTTTGCTACTCGTTGATATCACTCTCCCTAAGACCCTAATCCACTAACAAAAATCAAAATACTCAGATAAGAAATAGAGTGATCCCTATTCCCTCGTCAATTATCACTTATCAGTGTCAAGTTATACAATGATTCACAAGGATAAACGAAAGAAACAGACATGCCCTTTATCCCTAGTAGTTTAATTATACAATACAAAATCATCCTTCCAAGAGCTAACTCTTCTCTAGGAAGAAGGGATTGCTCAAATACTACCAAGGCCCATGGAGACACACCCATAACTTGTTTTGCTGGAGTACACAAGTCAAAACCAATTCTTAATGTTAGATCCATGCATTGTACAAACCATAAAACTCACATTTTCTCAGCTTCAAACCTATAAATTGAATTAGCTTCAGTCTCAGAGATTACTAACCTAAAAAAGCATAATCAACCATTTATTACAATATGTTAGTCGACAATCCATCATAGAGAATTGACAAAATTCTTGGCAAATATTGAAATCAGTGTACAAGACTCAAGCTAGAATGAATTTGCGTCCTTTATAAATGCATTGGATGGATACTACTGAGAACACCATATCAGACACCCTAAAGTATCAAGTTGCAAGAACCACGAACTACATTTTGGCCAAACAGTACAGTCATACATGCAGATTCCTAGTATGAATTGAAACTTATTTAGAAGGTATCTAACAAGTAACAGATGTCTTTTTATTCCTGAAAGCAGTACATAAAGGTCCTAGAGTGTCTGATAAATGAGACAAACTTGTACAAAGCTTATTGCAAAAAGTGTCCAGAAATACCCAAGCAATATTTCTGTCTGTGTAAGAAAGTCATGGACATGTGCAGAAACATGCCCTATCTAAACAATCTAGCATAATGAGAAACAGAAAACACTTATAACCAGTATCAATAACAAAATCACTCAAATTTGAGTGTACAAATGAAACCATTGCGTGACATATAACCAAAATGCAGTATTTAAGCGACAACATGACTAGAGCTTTCTCTATTCTGCAGGAGTCATGATCAGCAGTACAGGAAAAAATAAAAAGGAAATACATCGCCTAAACATATACGTAAAAGCAGTATTCCAGTATTAACACTTATCTAAAAGTAAGAGATTAAGGGGAAAACAAAATGGGTAAACCGAAAGGGAGGGCCAGCCAAATTCATTCACCAACCACTTCAAAGCTCAAATTCTTCGTCCTTCAGTGCCATTTCAGCAGCCTCTTCATCTTCTTCATCAAGGACGAAGTATTCATTCTTCTCCAAAGGTCTAAACATGTAAAACATCACCATGTAAAATGCAAGACTGGCAATTTCCTCCGCGGCATTGCTTACCCACTGGTACTTATATGCAGCAATTGTTTTAAGCGCAAACACTACTATACGTGTGAAGTACAAATACCCGATGACAACAACGTAAAATTGTCTGAAAAGCGTCAATTTTGCCAAATTTCTAGCAGCCTTCCCATCAGTCTTGGAAGTTTCCCTAAGCGTTCTAATAGACCAAACTATGGGGAAAATAATAGCACAACAACAGATAATATCCACCAGCAAGAAGACTTGATTCCATGTAACCCAATCCTTAATAAATGGCCCAGTCTCACCGATCACAACAGATGCCAAATTCGCCAGAACCTGAAGCGGGATCACAATCATCAACACTTTCTTCTCTCTCTCTTGCAAAAAGGGTTTTAAAAACGACCACCCGGTTCCGATCAATATGATAACAGTGAAGAGCAAAACAACCCGAATAAACTGAAATATATAAAACAGAACATCCCAACCATGAGGAGTCCCGGTGACCTTAACGTAATGCTTGTCCTCAGCGGCGCAGATCAGATTCAAAGCCTTCATGAGAAGCAACACAGCCATCAATAAATGAATCCGATGAACGGATCGCTTATTGGTGTAACAGAAGTAGCCCCAGAAACCCAAGAAGCCGAAATAAGCGAGAGAGAAGAGAAAGAATAGGGAAGGGAGCTGAGTCTGACCGGCAGAAAGATAGTCCTTGGAGTCATCGGCATCGAGATTATAAACTTGGGTGCGAACCACCATGGAGACAGAGGTATCGGGAGCACAATTGGCGAAGAAGAGGCTGTATTCATTGGGAGAAGTGACAGGGTAAGATCGATTGAATGAGGCAAGAGGAGGAGGAGAGAGATCACGGAAAGTGAAGAGACGGAAGATGTAGTGGGAATCAAGGACACAGAAGGAAGGGTTTTGTTGGATCTCGATGAGGACTTGGAGGAGGCTTTCTTCGTTGAGAAGGAAGAAGCCGAGGCGAGAAGATTCGGGCTGTTGAGCGGCGGAGGAGAGAACGGCGACGGAGACGGAGGAGACGGAGATGGCGACGTAACCCTTGTGGGTGAATCCGAATTTCTCGAAGAGGATCATAGGTCGAGTGTCGGAATCGATGGTGAGGGATTTGATCTCGCCGGAGGAAGGAGAGAGAAGGGAGAGAAGGAAGAGAAGGAAGAGGAAGAATGTGAATAGTGGCTTGGCCATTTTGGCGGAAAACGGCGACGGCGACGGCGATTGCGGCGGCCGGAGGGAGGGATCTCTGAACTTCGAAAATGGAAAATTGGGGAACGAAGAAGAAATGGCCCTAGCTTCTTCACCAATAATGGATTTGCTTATTAATTTTGGATCTAGATTCCGGCCGAGTCTTGTTCTCAACGACGTCGTATTCGCAATGGAAAATGACAGAAATGTCTTTTCCTTCCTTTTCTTTTTCTGCTCTGCAATTTTTTAATTTTCTCCCTTTCTCACGGAATTTTGTAGTCAACACTCAAGGAAAATGTTTGATAGACGTTGACGAGTCAAATATATATATAATAATTTTCCCTTTCTCTCTGGGCGTAGCCCACTCTACTTGTACCAAAAAACAAAAAACAATTTCCCTTCTACGGAAAAAAATTGTGGGCTTTCAAAAATATTAGTCCATCCGTGTGATTTTAATTTTATCCTTCGGACGTAATAAGTAATTTATTATTGGCTAAAGTGGACTCTTTGTACATAAATTTGGTAAAGGTCTTAATTTGGTCTCATAACTTTTTTTTGTTGCAATTTTGGTCTCATAATTTCTGAAAACGTCTCACTGTTAGTCCAAAGTTGATTTCCATCCATTTTCAGCCATTAAAGATGATCTGACATACTGAGTTGAATGATAATATGACAAATATGGGTGAAGTAGATTTAACGACAAATAATGGATGGAAATCAGTTTTGGACCAACGATGAGACGTTTTCAAAAGTTATGAGACCAAAATTGCCACAAAAAAAGTTATGGGACTAAATTAAGACCTTTGTCAAAGTTATGGAACAAAAAATGTACTTTAGCCTTTACTATTTTTTTAATATTAGTCCATCCTTAAGTAGAGAACATGGAAGAGATTAGTCCCTCCACTTGATGGTAGATATTATTGGTTTATGCTAAAAAAAAATAGTTTCTTCACAACATATATGAATATATAGACATCTATACATTTGATAATAGATCAAAATCTTTCATAAAAAAATAAAATTAAAAATAAATCTAAATAAAACCATAATCGAACTTGAATCAATTTAAAATCTGTTTTATTTATTTATAAACTCAACTAACATGATAAAATCAAATAAGAGTTACAAGTATTACATTTTTTTTTTATGGAAAGTACTACATCTGTTTTATGTAAATAGAGGTCAAAAGAAGAAAAAGAAGATGAACGGGATAACGTTTTGGAAAAAAATTTAGAGATAGAGAGAAGGGGGTTTAGGACACGATCATTAAGTGTGTTTACTACTTTATATGTTTGATTTTTTTTTTGGGTTGCCATATGTTTGATATTTATTCGATACTAAACATTGTGGTACTGATGGTGATTGATGAATTATATGTGTTTTTCAAGGCACCAATCAAATGACATTTTCAAGGCATATAGTTTTTTTTTTAAAGCATCGACACATGATATATTATAGAAAAGTTAAACGGCACTTATAAATATATAGAGAATCCAAATCTGATACAACATATGAAAAAAAAAGTAAAATTGTTGAACTAAGAAGACAAATTAAATGCATAACTGATCCTATATGGACAATATTCAGAGGATGAAAACCATCATCGATCTTGGTGTTGTCAACAAAGCAATTACTATTATACTTTCTGTTTATCATAAGATAACTCAACTTCATGGTTGTAGAGGCCACCGACTTCACCATAAGATTAAAAGCGGATTGAAAACTTCGTGGCATAAATGCTCAGATCATAGTCGATCTATTACTGGAAACAAATCTTTCATGAAGAAAGAGCATAACCATAAAAGATCCGGATAAAACCAGAATTAGATCTGGATATAACCACCACTAAAATAGGGGGACTAAAAATCTGAGTTATTGAAACAAGAAAATGAAAAGAAAAGACGAAAATCAAGGAGGAATTACTCAGGTGTAGAACAATTCCCCTGTAACTAGATCTGAAAAGGGAAAACTTGATAAGAAAGTAGAGAAAAGACAGAGAAAAAGTGTAGAGAGAGAGAGGGGCGGTTTATTTTTCAAGGCATATAGTTTAGATTAACAATAATTATTAGTATTAAACTTTTTTCATAAATTTGAGATCCTTTAAATTAATATAATATTAAATTAAAAAAAATTGAAATGATTTCTCAATTCTTATTTTCTCTTCACTTATTTTTTTTTTTTATCATTATTATTCTTTTATTGTTCGTTCAATTTTTTAAATTTTAGATTCGATATGCATTGTATACTTAATTATAATATGATGGATAATAATATGCACGTAATCTTAAATTCAAAATATTACTTAAAATCTATACTAAACCGACCAACTCATAGTTCTTTAAAGAAAAAACATTCTCATAAGCTTTAAAGTTGAAATCACTCGTGCATTGCCATGTCATTTTCGTAGAAATTGGCCGCATGAGTCCTCGACATGACAATCGTTCCTATTCTCTCCCAATTTCATACTTTCACGTGTTCATCGCGTGTATAATTAAATATTAAATATTTAAGGCTAAAGTCCTATTTTAGTTCCTAGTTATGCTTATTGTTCTAAATTGGTCCCCCAATTATTTTTCATTCCATATTAATCCCCAGTTATGTAAAACTTGACAAAGTTAGTCCCTCTAACAATCTCCATCCATTTTTCTGTTAACAAAAATAAAATTAATTTTTAACTCCTAAAAATTTAAATGTTTTACAACTTTTTTTCTCTAACGGGTTTTATTTTATTCTCTCTCTCAATCTTTGGCAGATGAAGCACACGAAAGATTCTCCTCCACCAATTGTAGCGTTTCTAATTTCCACAAAATGCCATGTATGAACAAATGAATGAATGAATGAATGATCAGTGAGTGATTCAGTGAATCGGAGGCTTCTTCGATCAACGTAATATGAGAGTTTGCGTCTCCAAACCGCCAAAGTCGAACTCTTATGCCGTTAGGCTAACAGAACAACAACAAGAAGAAAATAATTATTATCAATGTCTCAAATCTAACGGTTTGCTTTTGCGGTGTCATTACAGTTTCACAGCTCAATTTCATTTCGGAATTTCAGGATTAGGTTTTTATTTTTTTATCATGAACGATCAACCCCAAATCATGAGCTAATCTCAGATCTTGCAGAATAATAATCACCTGAACTACGTCGTTTGGCCTCGCCGTCCCCCGTTGTTCCCGCAGGACAACGCAGTCGTGTTTCACGGCGCTCTCTCTNTATGAATAGGAGGAAGGTACTATAATGGCTTGGAAGGGATCAATTGGTTACGGAGAAGGTTGAGTCAAGCTTTTTTTTTTTTTTGAAAAAAGAAATATTTAGCAAGATAAAATTATGATTAAAAGTTATAAATTTATAATTTTATTTTTGTTTTGTAAGTTTCAAAGACTTGTTTAATAAAGATAATAAACTTTTTAACTATTGTAAGATGAATTAATGACCTGAATAAAACAAAATCCTGTAAAAAGGATAAAATCTTGATAAAAATGTTGTGATCCATTCATTTTTAGACATAAATAAGGAATCTTTTATACTAACATAATAAACCTTAGGCAAAAGACTCTTTCGTACCCCTAACGTTTGCGGTGATTTTTCAGTTATGCCCCTAACGTTTTATTTGTGTCAGTTGTGCTCTCAATGTGAAACGTTAGTTTCAATTATGCCCCCAATTTTACTTGTGTGTCAATTTTTTGTTCTGATTTGAATATGTGGCAAGATGACTGGATAAATAAAACATTCCTGATTTATTTTTTATCCACCATGACATTTCCTATGTGGATTTACATTCTCTAAACCAAAAAATTACTATCCTAAAATTTTTTTGACATCTTCATCTTCATCTTCGCAAGCCTTATACCACGTAGGAAATGTCATGGTGGATAAAAAATAAATCAGGGATGTTTTATTTATCCAGTCATCTTGCAACATATTAAATTCAGAACAAAAATTGACACACAAATAAAAAAAATTGACACATCAGCATTGAGTCAAAATTGGGGGCATAATTGAAACTAACATTTTACATTGGGGGCACAACTGACACAAATAAAATGTTAAGGGCATAATTGAAAATCACCGCAAACGTTAAGGGCATGAAAGAGTCTTTTGTCTAAAAATTTAAGTTAGATTTTAATATTTTTTAAAGCACAAGATCCAATTAATGACAAAAAAAAAAAAAGGGGATCCAATCTCTAATTACTCAAAATAATTATATAGAGACTTTCTTTAGAGTTTACCCTCTTTTTTATATAACCCGATATGAGAAAACACGAAATCGGGTGCACTTTTTCGGTTGTTAAATTTGGTTGTACAATTGGAGAATAACTAGCATTTTGCTCATTTAATTCCAAGGTTACAAGTTATTAACAAATACGAGCTCAACTAATTTTATCCTAACTACTTTTGGTTTTTTTTTGCTCAAAATCCTAACTACTTAAATATTCTATATTGAACCAGATAAAATCAACGAAATAAATGAATTGAATTACATGAGAATTAAGATAACACAATTTTATCGGTTTGATTACTAAAATAACATTTATTAAACTAATCTGATAATAAAGTTATTTAAGTTTAATATAAATGTTAAGATTTCAATAGTATATTTAAATTTGATAAATATAAACTAATTATTTTCATCATATTTTTTGAAACTCAAAAAATTACATAATGTACTATTATGTACAATTTTAAAACTTATTATGATCAATTTCATAAAAAGTATATTAATAAAATATAAAATAATAAATAAAAATAATAAAAAATTTCTTAAATTTTTAAACATCATAAAATTAAATAAAATATATAATATGGGGCTGCATATAATAAATTAATAATGTAAATATAGACTAAAAACATTTTATAAAATAAAAAAAAAAGAACCCTAAAAGACAAAATGAATAAAATCCCTAATTCTTTCTTCTTCTTTTTTGCCTGAATTAAATCCCTAATTCTGATGTCATCATCGTTTCCCTTGGTTCCCTCCCTCGCTTTCTTCTCTCATTTTATTTCTTGAAGTTGTTCATTTTCTCCATCTCACTGACTTCGTATCAGTCGTCTCCATCACGAACAACAAGAACCCCATTTGGCTTCTCTTCGTTTTCCACTGCTTTTACAGACGACGCAGTAACGGAAGCAATCGTCACTTCTTCCCTCCCTCGTCGTCTGCCACTTCACATTCTTCATCGATGTCCGTACTCACCTCTCTCCCTCGTCGTCATCGCTCAATCGTCACTCATTCGTCTGACTCCGGCACCACTAGATCCGGCCACGAATCTATTGTTTAGGCCTTCCAGGTCAGGTGTGTGTGTGTTTTCGATTGTGCTCCTCCGTCTTCTTGTTGCCAATATCTACTTGTTCTTTTACTGCTGCGAGATCTGTCACTATTTTTTATTTGTAAAGACTGTTATTCTAGTCGTTTGTGTTGTTGAATCGCCGCCCATCTCTGCTCTGATATATTTATTTATTTTTAAAAAGATTATCATTGTTCTTGAAAAACTGATAATCCAATCCTGCTATCCAACAACCGGAGTAATTGAAATTTGAAAGCTGTGAGTGTGGGGAATGCCTATTTAATGCTTAGAGGGGGAGGGGTGGTTCTAACTATGCGTTTTCTTTGTCGTCCATTTCTTCCTCAGGGAAACTTGACGACGAAAGGGGAGGATTCTCAGCATCGTAGGTAGTTCAGGAAATATAACTTGAAGGGAAGACACGCACTCATTGCCTTCCATTTTTGGCATTACGAATCTGTTAGTCTAACCCTCTTGATTGATTCTTCTCGCTTTCCATCTCCATTCTGTTTTATTAACTTTGAAGTGCCAATGCCTTTATTTATTTTCCTTTTTATGTATACAATTTATTTGGGACAAGTAATATGAGTTTGGTTTTTAAGACGTTTGGCATGTTGCTGCATGTTAGAAATATTCAAAATTTCAATATTTTTTTTTATGCATGCTGCAAAATGATGAATCTCATTTTGTCTCTCCCCTCTCTGTGGGTAAGTTGTTCCAAATTTATTGCCAATATAGTTATCCTATGCTGTTTGTTAAAATTGTCTTCATTCTTTTCTTCCTGTGCCATAACAGTGCTATTGTTGAGCAAGAACCATCAACACAGGAAAGAAACCAACAAAGTCAATTTTTGGCCAATTTGATTGTGAGAAGAATTTATGTGCGTCAATGGAGTTGTTTGATTGAAAGTAAGGCTTACAGTAGACTTTAAAGTCTGTTTTTGGTCTTCCAAAACTCCCAGAGTATATTGGCAAAATGAATGTGGTGGGCAAAGTTGGAAGCTTGATTACTCAAGGTGTCTACTCAGTTGCTACCCCGTTTCATCCCTTTGGTGGGGCCATTGACGTGATTGTTGTTCAGCAACCAGATGGCACATTTCGAAGCACACCTTGGTATGTTCGTTTTGGTAAATTCCAAGGTGTGCTCAAAGGTGCTGAAAAATTTGTTCGTATAGATGTTAATGGTGTTGAAGCAAACTTTCATATGTATCTTGACAATTCAGGGCAGGCCTATTTTGTGAAGGAGGTGGATGATGACAAAGGAAATCAGTCAAATGGGGTGGTTGATGATTCTGATAGCTCTGAATTTAGTCGAGAGAGCAGTTATGATGATGTTCATAATAGACTTGACCATAGCATCTCTGATTTAGGGGTGCTTCCATTGAAGGTTGAAGATGACTCCTTTGATGTGCCTCGACTTCAAAGGGCAGAATCTGACGTTGAACACAAATATTATGAATTCCAAGATGATCAATGTTTTGAAGATTCAGCTGAGTTGTCAGAATTCGGTTCTAATCAATACGAGTGTCTAGATGGAGAGAACTTGGTGAACTCACAGGGTTCACATCCCGAAGTTGTCTTGGTGAGTGTTGATGGTCACGTATTGACAGCCCCAATCTCAGAATCAGAGCAGAATACAGAGAATTTGCAATTAGAATCTCCTAGATTTCATTTGGGCCCAGGGGAAGGGACTGACCTTTGTGAAGGCAACAAAGAGTTTAGTTCTGGTGAAAATGCTTGTGATGCTGACTATATAAGTCAGCTGGATGCTACAACAGCTGGTTCTCCACCCAGTAGTTGTTACCCCCCTACTGGTGATGACAAGGTTTTGGAGCTTCAGCAGGAAGTTAGTCAAGAAAAGGAGGGTCATATTTGTCAAACACAGGAAACTTTGAGGAATGAAAATAAAGATCTTACACTAATTGATTCAGAAGAGGTTGCATCCTCTGTCAAGAGGGAGAATGTTTACCAAAGTTGTTTGGAGCTTCAAGAACATACTCCGCTTGTTGATCATGCTGGTTTTCCAGATCAAGGTTCCTCATCAGGGGTTCAACATTTATCAGAGGATTCAAATGCAAATTGTCACGGAGTTGATGAAAATGAACAAATGACTGTTGTACAATCTAAAATCATTGATAATTCATCTTCCTCTAGTGGTTCTCCTTCTTCTGATTGCAACGGACCTCCAAATTTAGAATTGGGAACTAAAGAGGTTGAAAATAAAGCTTTGGCTGAACAGGTAGATTATAGTGAACAAGCCTCTTCATTTGATAAAGACAGTAATAAAAGTGACGTAGTGGAACCTCAAGCAGAAACTTTCTGTGAAGGGGACCAAGGTCATTCAGGTTTAAGTAAGATCTGCTTTGTGAATTAGTTCATTTTGGATTCTGCAATTATTATACAATTATAGTGAAGTATTTATTTACTTCCATTCATTTGACAATTTGCAGCATTTGAGATTTCACTTTGTGGCCACAAACTTAAGGCGGGTATAGGCTTGGTTGCTGCTGCCGAAGTGTTTGAAGCACATCGGGTATCTGCAGAAGAATTTAGAAGTGCTGCACCATCCATAATTAATAATGAAAATCTCATTATTAGGTTTAGAGAGATGTACTTGCCATGGGAAAAGGCTGCTCCCCTTGTTCTTGGAATGGCTGCATTTAATTTAGATATACCCATAGAACCCAAAGATGCAATTCCTGTGGAACAGGATGATTCTCGGAAGTCCAGGGACAATGGTCTTGGATCTACTTCGTCTGGACGCAGATGGAAACTTTGGCCTATTCCTTTTCGAAAAGTAAAAACACTAGAGCACAGTATTAGTAACTTGTCAAATGATAATGAGGAGATATTTGTAGATTCTGAGTCTGGTTTTCAGACTCCTATGGCGCCAATTGGTCCATCTCCAAGCTTTAAATCTTCTCACAAACAATTCAAAAGGACAAACGTTCCTACTAACAAGCAAATAGCGTCATTGAATCTGAAAGAAGGTCAAAATTTGGTGACCTTCAGTTTCTCAACCAGAGTTCTTGGAACACAACAGGTTTGACATTCATTTAGAACCCAAGTTTTCATTTAAAAACTACATAACAGCTGATTTCTTTAAGTGTGAAACTTTTAAGTTCTAACTAATCGACAGGTTGAAGCACATATATACTTATGGATGTGGAATGCTAAAATTGTAATCTCGGATGTTGACGGAACTATTACCAAGTAAGTCTTTG
The DNA here is from genome assembly GCA_003254925.1 of Chamaecrista fasciculata. NCBI lineage: Eukaryota > Viridiplantae > Streptophyta > Magnoliopsida > Fabales > Fabaceae > Chamaecrista > Chamaecrista fasciculata. The sequence goes on from QANZ01039163.1 coordinate 70,678, forward strand.
GAGAATGCATCTTAAGCTGCTAAATATGTTTTTTTTGGTCGGATGCTAAATATTTTTATTTTAGACTTGAATTAGGTGCTACTTTACTGTTACTATTCTTGCCATTCTTCCACAATTAATTAAACCTTTATTTTTCTTTTAAAATATCCAGTGTGCACCAGCAGCTTTTGATATACGTTGATGCTATTGAAACTGTTATAATATTATATTAATTGAAAGAGATACAGGGTTTGATCTACAATTTGAAGATTAAAGTTTTTATTGTCTGTCATGTTAGCTTCAGGCTTGGCTTTGAGGATCTATGGTGTGTTAAAATGACTCGTCAAAGTATATGTAATGGATCTTTTTCTGATATTTGTTGAATGCAACTTTGTGTTTTTTTCCTTTTTTGTTCACATTCTTTTATTTGTCAAATTCTATTTATCCACAGTGCCATCAAATGCATCAGAAAAAGATGTTCTCCATGATTTCCTCGCATTTATGACTAGGCAGACATGTATTAATGAAGTTGTACTAAAACAAGAAAAATGTGTGTGGAAACAGAATTGCAGAGTTACATTATGATTTGGGCTTCTTATTTTCTGTAAATTTTCAGGTCTGATGTTTTGGGGCAGTTCATGCCTTTAGTTGGTAAAGATTGGACACAATCTGGAGTGGCAAGGCTTTTCTCTGCCATTAAGGTTTGCTCTTCTCCCCTTTCGGATAGAAATATGAACATTCTCAAGTGATCTGGTCTTGGGATTGTCAAGGCAAAAGTTTGATGTGGTTAATGATAACATTCCATGCAAGGGCTCTTTCTTCAAGAACCATCTTGTATTGTGGATATCTAATATGTTATCAAAATTCTGCTATCTTATCTTTCAATTAGCTTCTTTCCTCAACTACTTTCTCTTTATTTAATTTCTAACTTAGTTTATCAAACTAGAAATTGAGTTTTATGCAAGGGAGTTGTGGTAGGGTGAAAGCTGAAAAAAAAAAATTGGTTCCAACTATACTTCTCTGCGACTTGTTGCTTGTTGCATATGCAGTTATATGACAGACACTGTCCTGGAAAAGTTTTATATAGATCTTGTGCAGTTATGTCATTATATACACTCATAAACTCAAATGACAGCTTGAAGTGGAATGTCTTTTGCAGCGAACTGTCTTAACTGGTATTAAGTACTAATTGTGTCCGTACTCCACATTATGTCTTCATTTTAATTGTTATACTTTGCATTTTCTCAAATTTATTTCTTCATTTAGGATAGATCTGCCTACATTCTGTTGGAATGTGCTTGCAAATATGCTTTATGATAATGAGATGAACTTGGGGTAATTCCCAATACTATCAAGCTGCAAGCATGCATGGTGCTATCTTGATACTTCTTTTTGTGTTCAACTGAACTTGAGAAGATTAATGCCTAATATTCAGATCCTGCTTTCATGTCAGGAAAATGGATACCAGCTACTGTTTCTGAGTGCCCGTGCTATTGTCCAGGCATATCTAACTAGGAGCTTTTTGCTTAACCTGACACAGGTATATAAACTAACCAGCTATCTGTGATCTCTAAAAACTTACTTCAGTATTTGTATAACTCATTAACTCTCCACTGCGAAGTAGTTGCAGCGAAGAAACAACGTACTAGATTTTACATGCAATGTTAATTCAGGAGATTAATAGTGTGACATGATTGCATATCTTCTTACCTAGTGAAGGTATATAGATCTTGGTCCACTAGCTAGAAAGTTACTTTTTGTTAAGTGTTTGCTTGATTTTGCCATATTTATGTTACACCTGTGTGTATGTCTGTGTGGGGGAGAGGGAGAGAGTGAAGTAAGATAGTTCTTTGATATTTTATCCTTAATTTGGAATAGCTTTCTGCATATTGACATGGCAATTGTCACGGTAATAACGATGACTTAGCTGAAATTTATATTACTTGAACTTGCAGGATGGAAAAACTTTACCAGCCGGACCTGTTGTTATTTCACCAGATGGTTTATTTCCCTCACTTTTTCGAGAAGGTGAGGCACTTTCTTAGTAACTGACAACAGTGCCATTCAGTACTAAATGTAGGTTATCCTGTCACTTTTATCAGCTATTAATTAGAATGACCACACTTACTAGCTGATATTAGTATCAGGTGTCAAATTATATATTTGTATGTTTATTTATTCCCAGTCCTAATATTTGGAAGTAAAACTTTGCCCCATCTGACTTGTTATTTTGTTTGGCTTTTTTGCTGATGGAAGTAATAAGAAGAGCACCTCACGAGTTCAAGATTGCTTGTTTGGAGGTAATTACCAGAATGCAGAACCTTACAACTATACGTAACTAAGGTGCATGTTGGAAGGCCTCCCTTCCGTTATATGATTGAAATTAATGTTTTGCAGGATATTAAAAGACTTTTCCCTTCCGATCACAATCCGTTTTATGCGGGATTTGGCAATAGAGACACAGATGAAATTAGTTACAGAAAGATTGGAATTCCAAAAGGGAAAGTATTTATTATCAACCCTAAGGTGTGCTTCCTGGACTTAATTTATCTGACAAATAGCGTCTTCTTTGGCTTTGCCTGGGTACTAACAGTAGCTGAAATGTCCATTATGAAAACCTACAGGGTGAGGTGGCCATAAGTCATCGTATCGATGTGAAGTCGTATACATCATTACACACCCTCGTCAATGACATGTTTCCCCCTACTTCTTTGGTTGAGCATGTAAGAAATCTCCATAAAACGAGTAGATTGCAAAGGACTTTACTTTTACAACCAGAAACATTGTGGTCTTACAGATTTTCATCTTTTGTAGGAGGACTACAACTCGTGGAATTATTGGAAAGTGGCATTGCCAGATATTGATTAGTTAAGGTAAGTTGCCTTTGACGAGGATCAGTTGGTATCGGGGACCGTTCAAGTTTTCAACTTAGTGCCAGATATGTGTTCACCAGAAAATGAAAATTCATTGATGGGAATCAAGTTTTAGAACAGAACTCATTGTGATGGTCTCTGCTTTTTTTCCTTATTATTTTTTTTTTATCTTCATTCATTTTTATTTATTAAATTCTCTAGCAAGTAGAGCGTTTGGTCACATGCTAGTTTAGCTGTACTGCAATTTGTATATTTCTCATTGAAGGATCAGAAGGAAGAAATAAAGGCATAGATGCCAAATGCTATTTTTCTCCATTTTAATATGATTAGAGTATAGAGGGATGTAGCTATAGACTATTTTGAAAAAAATATATATATGATGGTATAGTGGTAGACTGGTAGTGACTAGTGATTCCTTGGAGGCCATTTACTGCATCTACTGTAAAAGATTCCTACCTAATATTAATTAAGGGTGTGTTTGGGAATGGGTTATAAACCCAATACAAACTCATTATCTTCATTTTCAATACATAATTTGATCTACAGTGCAACACGACTTTTTGTTTTTCAATGACAAACTCATTACAAAAATATTATTTCATTATATCATTTCATTACATTTTTCATGTCCAATTACTAACATAGCCATACTCAAATACCTATAATTACCTATATTTTGATACAAATATAAAAGTTATTTGGCAAAATGGTAAATTTCAATACTCTCATTTATTACACTTACAACTTTCTCTCTCCATTTATCATTTCTTACTATCTTTCTTCTTTTTCTTACTCATACACACACTCTCTCTCTCACATACACACATATATATATTTTAAAATCATAATATATTTATACATATTATATTATAATAATATTATATATATAATAATATATAAATTTTTTTATTTTATAAATATGTTATATTATATATAAATATATTAATTTACATAAAAAAATTATTTTAGTCCTTGGAATTATACCAACTCAACAAATCAATATGTGAGTAATTAAACTATACAGTTTTTGATATATTGGTAATCCTTCTTCTATTTTTTGAATTGAATTAGTAATATTTTTTAGTGTCAAAATTTAAAATAAAATAATTCAAACCCCAAAAATGTACATTTTAGTCCCTCTGCCAGTTTATATGGTAATATTTTTTGTGATGTAAAAGTATAAAAACAAAATTCAAAAACGGTAACAAGAAAAAATATATAATTCAATCCCTAAAAATTTACAATTTGGTATCTCCTCCGGTATATATAAGGATAATATTTTTTGTAGTGTACAATATTCAAAACCAGTAATGAGAAAAAATATATAATTCATACAAAAAAAATACATGTTGATCTCTCCTCCAGTATATATATGGGTAATATTTTTTGTAGTTCAATAACTGAAAAAATTATTAGAAAAATATATAATTCATACCCAAAAAATATATATTTTGGTCTCTTCTCTAGTATATATATGGGTAATATTTTTAGTAGTATAAAAAATTAAAAAAGTAATCTTTCAAATAAATTATTTTTTCAAATAATTATCTTATTTTTTAATATACGGTATACTGTTGAAATTATGTATCAAATTTTGAATAATAATTTGTTGTTAGTTGAAGATAAATTATTTGGTCCACAAATTTGTAAAGATTATTCTATTTTGATCCTTGAATTTATTTTTTGGTCATTGAATTTAAAAGAGAGAGACCCAATCGTTGATGAATACAATTTTTTACAGGCAGAGACACACATTTCACTTCGTAAGGACCGATTCGTTGAATCGATATAAAATCGTGGACCAAATAGAAGGTTTTTAAAATTTTCATGTTATTTACATTTTGGTCCTTTCATTTCATTACATAAAGCAACTCCAACCTTCATTACAAATATTCACCTTTAGCACAAATTCCAAGACAATTTCATTACCATTTCATTTCATAACAACCACAATCAAAAAGTCAAAATATCATTTTTTTTTTATTTCTATCTTATTCCATTATCAATTATCAATTCTACCCCTATACAATTTAAAAAAACCCATATAATTATTTCAGCCAACCACCATCATTACATACCCTTTTTCATAATTTCACATCATATTTTTTTTCATTACATCTCAAACTAATCCAAACACCATTTTCATTATATAATTTTCTCATTACCATTTCATTACATAATTTTCTCATTACCATTTCATTAATTCAGGGGTTGGATCTTCTTTCTTTCTTTCTTCGTTCATTTCTTGTGAAGTTAGAAGATAAATGAAGAAGAGAGAGAAAATAAGTTTCATTAAATAACAATACGTATAATCCCCTTACATTTCACTTTTAGTGTGCCATATCAAATAAAATGTGTAGCTATCAAATTCCTAACAGATGTTCGTATGTGAAAATTTAATTATAAGATATCTTGATATAACATGCATAAATACATTTATGTATTATATATTTTCTGAAATAAAATGTTTGATATATGTTTTCCATATATTAAGCTTAAACGACTACAAATAAATAATTAAGGACTAAAAATATCAAATAGTAGCTTCGTAAGCGGAAAATGCGAGAGAATAAGAATGGCAGACACAAACAAGATAACAACGCACTTGCATTGCTAATGCTACCCTTTACGAAACCGATGAGGGATTTAACAACGTTAGGCCCATATCTTTGCATTATCCTTAAACGTTTGTAGGTCTTTTTTCACTTTTAAATACTAAAAAAATAATAAAATAAAAAATTAATATAAAGATTTTTTTTCCTAATCTCATTATATTTTACTAGTAGATGTTATCACCTTATAACAAAGATGTAAAAAAACTTATATAAATTTAATAGAGTAATCAATAATTCGGTTCTTAAAATATGATTAAGTGAATAATTTGGTTTTTAAAATATTGAAATATATAATTTAATTTATGAAAAAATTAAATATCATACTCTTTAATCATTTTTATGGATTAAGGAGTATATCATTTAATTCTTTCAATGACAATGTGTATATTATTTGGTTCTTTCAAAGGTTAAACTATATCTCAATTTTTTACTGATTGAATTATCAATTCAATAATTTTCCAGGGATTAAGTTATTAATTTACTCAATTCAATATTTTCTATTTTTTTTAACAAAATATGCATTTTAACTTCATTTAAAGCAGCTCATTAGCTTGCTAGAATTGCTCTCAGGGGGTTGGTTCTTTTGGATTGGGTTTCTTGCCCACCACCCTCTCTTATTCGTATTTGGATTGTTGATAGGCAGCTTGATGTAACGTGTTGGCTAATTGTTGTTGTTCTTTGTGTTGGTTTGATTTTTTTTGCTACTATTTTGTTGGCGGTGGATTTAAGCTTTTTTTTTTGTATTGTTTTGCTTTTGTGTTTAATAAAACACATTTTTCTGGCCAAAAAAAACTTCATTCACATTGTTTGGCCAAAAAAAACTTTATTCACACTTGTCGATAGGAATTCCGAAAACAGGAATAAACCTTAATAATGTAAGGCCCTCAGATGAATACAAACAAGGACAAATCATTCTAAACTTTAGCTTTGTCACTGTTAACTTTGAGTTTTTGTCACGTTCATCCTCTTCTTCTAATGAACATAAATTTCTCACACTTGTACTTCATGCCACCACCTTAATGTATCTTCTTGTGTTTGTGTATTTGGATTCCATCTTCCTCCTCAACCATTCACTTCTTAGCTTCTCTTTCATGGTACCACTTGGAACTTTCTGTGTCATTCACATTGAAACTCTCAACAGAAAAAAGAAAAAAATAAAACATTGATGTCAACATCTTGCTATGAGGGGTAGATTCTCAAGCTATATATACTCTTGAGCTTTTGAAATTCAAATGGAAGAGGACAAACAGAGGAATGAGAATATATATATATATATATGTATGTATATATATATACACACGTGAATGAGGTTGTCAATAATGTTAACCACTAATTACGGAAAATTATACCATAGGGATTGAATCTTGCTGATGCAGCTTACAACGAACTTGCCTTGTGTCCATTGTTTGTTGGCTCTTTCCAATTATAAATTATTGAGTAAACTAATAATTCAGTTTCTAAAAAATTATTGAATTGACAATTCGGTCCCTAAAAAATTAAAAATACATCATTTAACCTTTGAAAGAACGGAACAATGTCTTTCATGGATTAAAAATATACTCTTTAATTCCTTCAGGAACTAACAAGTATACTGTTTGATTCTTTTATAGACTAAACTTTGTATTTCAATATTTTAAAGATCGAGTTATCAATTTGATAATGTTTGAGGAACCAAATTATTAGTGTACTTTAAATTATAATATCAACACAACACATCCGGCATTTTTTTCCTTTGGAAATAACTAGCAGTTCACGTTAAAACAGAATGAAGTTCTATTACTATAGTGATATTGACTCTTGTTTAAATTTTCAAAGCTTGCCTATCAGAGTTAACAATTACTCCTTAGATTCCCATGGATCAGAACAATTACTCCTTAGATTGATGCGTTGGAAAACAAAATGGAATAATATCTGTTTCTTTTAAGTTCTAACTTTATACTGTTTATATATAGAGAGATAGAAAAAAGATTAAACATTCTCTCTTTTGGAGTTTATTCTGATGGCTAATTAGAAATTACCTTCACAAAAAGTTTTCAGTACCTAAGTCATTTAGGGGAATCTTTGCTCTGTAGGTTCTGTCTGTACTCTATATGCTACACTAAAATATCAAACTTGAGTTTTGCAAACTTTATAGATGTAGAAATCTATAGATGTCGCTGATACTCATAATATTTAAGTAATATATCGTTACTGTTATTTTGAATATAATTATTAAAAGCTCAAAGTATAATTAGGTTCTTTATTGTTGGAGTAAGTTGTAATCTAGTATTTTATCTTTATTATTTTTTTTTTTGCAATTTTGGTTTTATATCTGTCTTAAAAGTTTAACTCACCAGTCCCAACGACTGAATGTGATTATACTTCTTTCGTTTTAAGTCCAATTTTGACGAGTTCGTAGTCACGTGTTATTCTTAATGAGTCATTTCTTTGTCCAATTGGAGCTGTTAGCAAATAAGATCAAATTGAACTCTAAATGTGGCTGCTCGTTTTATAGTAAAAAAAACAAAGTTGGTCATAACTCTCTCATTTCAAGTTGGATTGAGACGAATTTGGAGCTATGTATTACTCTTGACAAGTCATTTTTTCTGTTCAGTTAGAAACGTCAGCAAATAATTAAGATCAAATTGGGCTCAAAAGTGATTCTAAAACCAAAAAGTAAAAAATTATCGAAAATCACTTTCGGGACTGATTTGACCTCATTTACCAAGAGTTCCAACTAGGCACAAAAAAACTCATAAAAAATAATGTGTAGCTCTGAACTCATTGAAATCGAACTTGAAACGAGAGAAATATAATCAACTTTATTCGTTTGACTATGAAACAAGTAGCCCACTTTCGGAGCTCAATTTGATAGTGTTTGTTGACGGTCCTAATTGACAATGAAAGGACTAGTCAATAATAACCCATGGCTCCAAATTCATTGCAATTAGATATAAAACGAGAGAGATATGACCATATTTAATTATTGGGACCAAGGAGTGGAACTTTTGTGAAAGATATAAAATTAAAATCTCGAAAAAAAATGATAAAGGGCTAGATTGCAACTTAACTCAAAGATAAGGGTTCAAAATTACTTTTCTTTCCTTATTGAAATGAATTATGATTGACACATGTCACTTATACAGTAGTAGAAGAATAAAGTTATGATGGAGGTGGTATATTGTCATGTTCAATTTCATCCTTTTAATAAATGAAAATAAATAAGAATTTTTTTATATCTATATATAAAGATACATGATGACATGAAAGAATAGTTATAGTTGTGGGTTTTCCTTTTTCTTTTGTGTGAGGAAGCTCAATTTCCCATAGGCCTTTCCACACACTGCAACACGCAGAAATTAAACAGAGAAGTGATCATCTCAAGAGTCATCATCAGTCACATGAAATGGCCACAAAACAAGCTTCTTCTCTTCATGTGGATGAACACTACATTCACATGGAAATAACTTCTTCTTCTTCTTCTTCTAACACCTTCTCTTTTACAACAGAATTTGAGTTTTCAAACAAGAGAGAGTCATCATCTTCCCTTGCTCTTGCTGATGAACTCTTCCATGAAGGAAAACTCCTTCCTCTTCACCTCCTTAACTCCTCCATTAATAATGCCTTCACATCTTCAGATCAATCAGCATGCATGCCTCTAACTGAAGCAAAAGTAAAACCTTCACATGGTGATGATGTTCATGTTCCTGATAAGCCTTGGTCCAAGAAGCTCAAACAGATTAAGCAGTTTTGGGTCAAGACTTCAAGGGCTTATGCCAAATCTTGGTTTAGCAAATCTGGGTGTTCCCATAAGTCCTGTGCTAATGAATTAGAAAGTGATTTGAAGACAGAAAGGAAATGGAGAAACCCATTTGAAATTGTTGATGATAAGACTAAAAATAGGCAGAAGAAGAAGATGGAAGATGCATATGCACAAGATATTAAGCATAGGAGGTCATTTTCAGGGGTTATACGACATTCTGCATCCAAGGCTTCATTTGGGTCGTTCTCTTCATCATCATCATCATCATCATCTTCATCCTCATCTTTCTCATTCAGCTCTAGTGCAAGGAGTAGTAGTGCAAATTACTCAGAGAGAGAGAGTTCTATTGAAGGGGCCATAGCACATTGTAAGAAGTCTATGCAGAATTGTGGTTCAGGGAAGACTGTAGATGATGTCAGGATTTGTTCACAAAAAGCTCCCAAATTTGCAATTTATGGGAATCAAGAAACGGCAAACACCAAAGGGTGAGTGAGAGAGAGAATAGGACTGAAATGCCAATATGATAGTACCTTAAAAGTTAAAATCCAGATTCAAGTTTCAGTTTAGAACTGTTTTCCTTCTCCTCTTTCTCTGTTTCGCCTAGTTGTTAGTTGTTACACCAGAAGCCTTAGATTAATTTGTGTAATGGATACTAAACTTAATATTCTCACTCTTATATGCGAACAAGATGATTATGAACTTTCAAGAGTTGGCACGACCTATGACATACGTAGTCATCCTTTTTTCTGAATTAGATTACCTTGACTCATGATAATTTAAGGCAAAAAGAACTTTTTTTTCCTTTAAATTTTACACCAATTTTCAATTTCGTCCCTAATGTTTATTTATTGTCAATTTTTCTTAAAAGTTTTATGTTTTGATCAATTTTATTTTTTGCTTTTATTACATTCAATGAATTAAGGACAAATTCTGTGGTTCATAACATATAATGTAAATTTGTTAGGAAAAAATTTTAAATCTTAACTTAGATTGAAAAATACTTTATACTTTGTCGTTCATTTATTGGATGAAGATAAACAAAGATTCATTTATTGGATGAAGATAAACAAAGAAAAATTGACCAAAATCTAACACTTTGAAGACAAAATTGATAATACACAAAAATTGAAAATGAAATTAAAAATTGATATAAGATTTAGAGATAAAAAATGTACTTTTCCTAAAATTTAAAGCTCTTTTGCTAGTATTGATAGACTACAATGAAAACCGAATTGAAATTTGAATGAAGCTATACATAGGAAGAATTAAGAATGTTAAAGTTAACCAATTATTTGTGAGACATGGATACGCTGACTCAAATCTCAAGAGGATTGATTTCCAAACAAGCATATAAATGATGATGATTTATCTTTTTCTTGCTTTGGTACCTCCTAGTATACGAGTACGACAACAACAAAAGATTCATAGGTTTGTATTCTATCCACCATGTTCAGTCCTACCAGCTTTGCAAGTTTTAACTTGATTGTTTTTTTTCTGTTGGCCACAGAAAAGGGAGAGGAAAACATCATATATTTGGAGTCCGATGTGGATGTATGAGCATGGAAAAAAATTGATGCATATCCATCCCATCCCATTCATTCATTCATATGTAAAAGGTTTTATGTGGCATTGTTGGGTCCAGTCACTTAGTGGATCACGTGAGCTATGTCAGCCTAGATTCAAGGTATCTCTATATATTGCATATATTTGGGGCTAAGATTTTCTGCTACTAACTTGTCATCTTTATTCTGTTGCCTCTGCTAATGCCACCCATTCACAATATAGCTAAAGACAGCACAACAAGAAACACATCCCTCAAGATTTGCCATTTTTGCCACCTGTTCTTTATGTCATTTGCTGAATTATATAAACCAGTCGCAGAGACAAACGGGTACCAGTTTAGTATTAACCTTCTTTATAATAATTGAGATGCTTTTGAATAAAACAGAAAGTAGTAGAACTGCATAGATATTTTTTTTTAGTAAGAATCAAATGATATCTTTCAGTCCACACTCAGAAATTAATCCTCCTGAAGCCTAAAGATTACTGAAATAGGTTTTATCTATGCCAACAAAGTTTACTTTGTTCAGATCTAAGACATTATGTTTAAAGAATCCAACTATGTTATACTTTGTTGGTAGAACTCCAAAGATATGGAAGTAATGTAAAGAGGAGTATGAAAATTGTAGCATGGAATTCATATTGCATACACTGTCTGGTACTCACTCTCAGAATTGGACATCATAGACATAGACATAGACTGTCTACTACTCATTGTGGACCTCCTAATACTTCTCAATCTGGAGGCCTCAAGACGGTGAGCAATCACCCAATAACAGAGTGTTCCTAAAGTGGCTGCCATTATCACTGTCCCTAAAACCGTTGCTGAAATAGCCAACCACTTTTGGTCCCCGACAACAATATAAGACATTGCAAGGAATGCCACAGATATTAGCACACAAGCTAACCACATTAACTTATTTATAACGGCCATCATCTGTTTCTTTGCTTCCCTCTCAATAACCACAACTGATGTTTGCACAACCACAACAGCCAAGGATATGAAAAGTGCAAGAGAATCAAAGATCATGAATATCAAAAATCCAATCTTTGGAGCAATGTATGCTTCCCCAGGAGACATTCCAGGTGGGAGTGGTGCATCATCTTCTGGATATTGGCCTGGGACGTTGAATATTGCAGCAAAAGCAACTGTAGCAATAAGAACAGCAACCACAGTGTTGGAGTTGATTGCATTGTTAAGCCCCTCGGCATGCATTTTGTTGAGTCGCTTTGCTATCCCTTGCATTCGTCTTCGTGTTCTGATTGTGTGTTCGAGCTGGTTATGAACCCCACTTTTGATGTCACTTACTGTGCGTTTGAGTTCAAGGGCAGTGTTTGTAGTAGGTGACTTGATGGACTTGGCACTCTGAGCTCCATGAGCTTGCAGAATGCAGGCAATGTCCGAGTGTTTATTTTTCTGGGCCACGTCCAAAGCAGTTTCTCCAGATTTATTGATCACATCTGTGTCTGTTCCGCTGTTCTCTAGTAACTTCTGAATAATCTGCGAGATAATCACAAGAATATTTAGATAAACTTCGAAGAACTCATGAGATATTTGCTTACACTGGTTGTACAACCTAGTCAAATGGTAAAGACGTAAAGTTAATCAGGTCAACTGTAAATTTGGGATATCACGAAGCCAAATTATTGTAACATACCCATCCAGTCCCCATGTGATGATAATTATGTAATGTCAGAAATGTGACTCAAAACTCCATGACATACAGTGTCCTTAGATGCTCTCTAAAAGGTTTCCGTTGTTTGAAGGAAAAGGCTAAAAGCTCATTATTTTCTTAAGGAAGAGAAAAGAATGAAACAGTTTTGCACCTGTAGACGACCTTTCCTAGTTGCAATATGCAGTGCAGTGTTTCCCTTTGTATCAACGGTGTTAACCAAAGACGTAGACGATTTCAAAAGCTCCTCCACTAACTCAATATTTTGTCCTTTAACTGCCATGTGTAGGGCTGTCTGACCCTTCTTATCAATTCTCATAGCAATTTCAGGTTCTCTGCTCAGAATGGCCTTGACCACATCCAAATGGCCATTTCTGGCTACAGAATGCAACGCAGTCTTCCCATTGCTTTTTGAAATAGTGACCAGATTGCTACCATTGTCCAGAAGAAAATTTACTACCTCAGTATGTCCTTGTGCAGCAGCAGTGTGCAATGCTGTAGTGTTTGACAGATCAACTGTCATTTGAAGTTCAGGAATGGCCTCCTTCAGGACCTTCAATATCTCTGCGCAGACCAATAAAAGAAAAAGGAATCAGCCAAATTCCATTTATTAAACTGATCACAACAAAAATTATCAACGAAATAAGAGTCAGTGGAAAACAAAGAGTTAATCTGAAAACAGAAACTCAAATGATAATCAACAAGACAACAGGTAATCATACACATGAATAAATGCGGCATTAGATTCACCAACATGAAACTAAATCGCCATGGTTCACTTAATTTAACATTAATCAAAACACATTTCAAACATCCAAAAGACTTACCGAGGTGTCCATTTTTAGCAGCAATATGGAAAGCATCAAAACCATTTCTAGCTCTGGTGCTAGCCAAGCCAATATCGTGGTGGCTGATCAATTCTTTGACTAAATCAACATGACCATTTTCAGCAGCAACGTATAAGGCAGTTTCACCAGAGTGGTTTTGCTTAGAAAGCAACTCCTTCAATTCAGCATCTCCATTCTCAGAAATGATTTCCTGAGCCAATTCTAAATTTCCTGCTCGGATTGCAGATTGTAAGGGAGTATCATCCCGTATGCCTGTCAATTGCTTCTTCATCATCTTCAAAATTCTACTTTCTGGTTTCTACTACTTTGATAGAGCTGCCTTGCCTCCAAGGTATGAAGTTTACATTTCCTAAGATAAATCCAGAGTCAGAAATCAGCTGATTCCTCCACGCTCTGTAAACAACGATTTGGCATCAAAATATATAGGGTAAGCACACGGAAAGCCAAACTTTTCCCAATTAACAAATCTACAAAATTTGACGGCGGGAATTAAACTCGTTGATTTTTTTTTTTTTAAGTTCTCGTATTCCAAATTTCACCCTATATTCAATTCTTGAGAAAGCAATTTTCGAAATTAAGAGGATTAAGTGAAAATTCAAAAGAAAAAACAAACCAAGCAATCAATTCACCAATCATATACCTGGAAATTGGAATTCCTGATGTCAGATATAGGGTTCGTCTTGCTATGATAAATGATCTGAAAAACTGAAGAAGCTAACATTCACAAGATGATTCCAACCGACCACAGCAATTAAAAACCTTCGTTCCTCTGACAGTGAATTTTTTAGCAGAAGAAGAAGGAAGGAAGGAANACTAAGGGGACTCTACGTAGGATCATTTGTCAATTGATATTACATTTTATTTTGAGTTTTCTGTTTCACACACGTTGTCACGTTGAGTATTTGTAAGTTGTAACTTGATTTTGCCTATTGGCAAATTTAACCCTAACATTATGTTACATTTATAAAAAGAATATTCCGATTAGTTTTATGTTTTGAATTGATTTATTTTATAAATTTGTGATTAAAGGTGATTTTTTTCGAATAATCGATCACTTTTCCCATTAGATAAGAAAAAAATATCGGAAAATAGCACAACGAAACAATTGGTAACAGATTTTGCCAAAAAAAAAAAACAATTGGTAACAACTAACAAATAAAATGGGCGTTCTTTGGACTATCCAGACTTGATGAATATATTCTGTTTAAGTAGACTAATAATATTTTGTAAAGTTATATATATCTAACCGTGGAGCTAATTGAACAGAAAGATTTATTAAAGGAAGGCCATCACAAGAAGTAAATTGAATTATTAAATGAAATCCAATTACAAAAAGTGAAGAATTTAATAGTTGACTTGACCAATGTACAAGACTATAAAGTTGGGTCCGCACGTAATAAATAATAGAGGGTCCACATATCACAGTATTATTGAGTTGAAATCAGGCCCAAAAAAGAAAATTTATTGAGTTGAAAAATGAAGATTGGGGCAGACCGATAACTAGTAAAGTTCTGACCAAAAAAAACTAGTAAAGTCTATTTTTCTCAAAAAACAATAGAAGAAGCAAAGTCTATTATTGAATAAAAAAAAAATTATAAAGACTAGAATCGGACACACATGTACTATTTTCTTTTCTTTTTTTCTTATTCTGGTAAGGGCAAAAATCTATGAATAAAAGCGAGATTGGGCAGCATTTTTGTATTAATTTATTAATTTGTGTTATTTGAGAAGTTTATAAAGTTTTCTCAACCACGGCTCTTCATTAATCTTTATAGTTTCCGCGCATGATTATTGTGTTCCTTGTAAACATCAATAACAGTAAACACTTCTTAACTTGAAAAATTTTAGTGTAATGAATGAAATCGATAAATTTTATTACTAAATAACGATATATATATATATATATCACTGTAGGACTGTAATGAAAACTAAATAACGAAAAAGGATGAAAACGTAAAATTGTACATAACAAACTTCTACTAAACTGTAACTAATCTGCAAACTATAAACGGAAGGCTAATAATTATGAAACACGTCAGATGATTAGTAACAGTTGCAAGCCATGATTATCCAAAGGATGAAGGTAAAGTGGATCAAGGCGAGCAATGGTACCTATCGATTTAGAAGAATCAATATCCTTCTCAACCGTAGAAGATGATTGAGGAGAAGAAGCCATGGCAACAAGGAAATCAGAGAGGTACGAAAGAAAATAACGAAGAAGAATAAGCAGAAGAGAAAATGGATCAGATTGATAGCTCTGATACCATGAAGAATTTTAGTGTAATGAATGGAATCGATAAACTTTATTACTGAATAATGATATATATACCATCATTGCAGGACTGTAATGAAAACTGAATAACGAAAAGGGACTAAAACGTAATATTGTACATGACAAACTTCTACTAAGCTATAACTAATCTGCAAACTATAAACGGAAGGCTAACAACTATGAAACACATTAGCATCATTTATTCCTTCATAAATATTAGTTTTTTTTTCTTTAGCATGACGACTTCAAAATATTCATAATCACTCCTTTGACTTGTTCTCGCAACCATTTATAATTTTGTTCCTTTTAGATTATGTTAATGACTTTGAATTTTGTTTAGTTGTTGTTAACATATTTAGTTATTTTTTGGAACGATATTCGCACGAATTCGTTCTAAAATAACAAATTACAAGAAACAAACGAGAGGTGAGGATATGTAAGATAGATAACATCATCTTTGATCTTAATGAACCATTATTGAGTCAACAATTAAACAGAGAGGCAGGTGACAATTGTAAAAACTGTTCTAATTCGCACATGGAAAACTTACAAATGCCAAAACGACCTTGCCGACGACACACAAGACAAACAAGTTAGCATTCATCTACATACGAGAATGCCACAATAATCTACAGTTTTACACATAAGGACTGGCCATTAACCACAGAAGAAAACATTTAAGATATAACTTTTTTTCTTTTTCCAATACCCATAGAAATATGATTCTTGAAACAATGAACCGTGGAGGAAACCTCCATACAGAAGAGCAGGAAAGGTCTTTAAAACAAAGAACAAACAACGCAATCACCAACCCTAAAAGGCCCAGGGAACTCAAGAAAGGTGTAAAATGCCAAAGAAAAAAAACAAAAAAAGTTTGAAAAATAGTGTAGCCAAATCCTATAACATTCAGAGGAAAATCAAGATAAAGAGGCACATCAGAATAGGAAGAGTAAAGAACAATGTTTCAACAATATATAGTGATAAGAATTAGTTATAATACACAGTAATAAAGGTTAGTTATTATATACTGCAAGAACATTCCAAATATGCATCAAGTTATATAACTTCACAAATTCATCAATCTGCCAAAAAGGGAGAGTTTCGTACTAATGAATCTTATATCACCATAGTTGGATCAATCTCTGCATTCCAAAAGAAAATACAGTACCCACAAGAAAGAATTCAATAGAACTTGTTTAATGCTTACACTTAAGAAACTTTCAATGGCATCATACTCATTGAAAGTTGAAACACATGACAAAGCTAAAGATGCTTAAGAACCATAGGAGCATCAAGAAATTAAATTAGTCACAAGCAAACAAGAAGAGAAAGAGTCATGCAACAATTTCTTAACTTCCAAACCAACTCTCCTTCAGCAATGGAACTTCAGCCAGAAATGAAAGCTTCAACCTTAAATCACCAAACTCCGTCCAACACACCCAAAAACCTGAGTTTTGAATTTTGAGCGCAAAAAACTATGATGAACTAAACCCGTGACAATCTACTATATCAGCTACAAAAGGCTAAGAGGTAAGTTTTGAAAATTGAACACCCTTTCCTCCTCGAGGATAAGAGTGGAGGCGTTCGTAAAATAAAGAAATCCTAATTTAAATCTACATCAGAGGCACAAAGCCCACTAAATTATAGCTTCTTAAATAAATTATCAACTTAGATATCTCTCTCTTGTTTAAGTTACAAAATTTAGTTTCACACTAAATACACAATACTGCTAAATGGAAGAGTTCGTGATATATATAACAGGAATTTCAAGTCATCATCTATAAGAGTACTTAAATAAATAAATGTACATGTATACAGTAGATAGATAACTGATGTGATACAATCAATTTTAAGACTTGACTACATGTTACCTGAAGTTATTCTCCTTGGAACACCAAAAAGAAGCTATTCACTTTCCTAAAAGCCAACGTTTTGTTTCATCAGAAGTTAAAACGTCCAAAGCTTGATTTTCACTCTATGTTAGCTGATTGATTACAAAGGAAATGTACAACAGACTTCAAACTCCAATTTGAAGTCCAAAGTAGCATTAAATGGCATAAATTGGATTTATTTCTGATTCAGAATCTGAATGATGACATGAGATTTTCATGGAAATTTTGTCTTTCTTTCTCATCCTTCGCAAATGGTTGTATTTAACCACATAGTATGTCATGGTACCAAGAACACTTGCCATTATCAGTCCCCCTATAACAGTAACAAGGATTGCAGCCCACTTGTTACGTCGACCAATTACTATATAAGATGATGAGACAAATGCAACTGTGGTACAGACAGAAGCTAACCACATCAACTTATTAATCACCTCCACTACCCTCCTCTCAGACTTCAATTCCCCTCTGACAACTGTGATTTGAACCAGGACAACAGCCAATGACGTAAAGAGCGCAATCGCATCAGAGATGAAAAAGATCTTAAAAGACTTAGTTTGTACCATTACAGCCACCCCACTGTCATAATTCCCACCAGGAACAGTAAAAATTGCTGCAAATGCAACTGTTGCAAAGAGTGAAGCAACTACGGTGACTGAGTTGGTTGCATTGTTGATCCCGTCTATATGCAGCTTGCGTAACTCTTTGGCAATCCCATCTACGTTCTTGTTTGTTTTTCGAGTTTGTTCAAGCTGAATATGAACATCCTTCCTAATCTGTCTTACAGTCTTCCTTAGCTCATCTTTTGGCTGGTTTAGATCATTGGCTTTAACTGCACCATTATGAATCAAGCAATCTCTTATCACTAGGATTTCTTCAGATGGAGGGAGTCCTTCAGCAATATCAAGAGGTGTTTTATGGTCCCTTGTTAGTGCATTAACATTTGTTTCAGGATGAAGTAATAGCTCATTCACAATCTGCACAAATTTATGGAGGTAAAAAACATAGTACATTTAAAACAACCATGACATAAAAGCAATGCCTCCATAGAAATACCAATTAATAAGTTCCAAGTCAACACATAACTCAACAAATTCCACAATACAAAATTTCTCAAGTTTTCAATGCTATCACCTGCTAATTCACTAATGATGCCTAGAATTTTCCTAATTCAGTTTGGATATAGTGATACCTCTACCCTCTTCTTCCTTGTGGCGGTATGTAATGCAGTATTGCTAAACTTGTCAGGTAGCATGACAGTTGCAGGATCTGTCTCAAGAAGCAGTTTCACTACTTCAGAGCTTACCCCCTTTACAGCCATATGCAGTGCAGTCTGTCCTTTCTTATCAGTCCTTCGCGTGAGTTGTGGATCCTTATTCAGCAAGGATTTTACTATACGAGTGTGTCCTTGACGGGCTGCTAAATG
The DNA here is from genome assembly GCA_003254925.1 of Chamaecrista fasciculata. Classification (NCBI taxonomy): domain Eukaryota; kingdom Viridiplantae; phylum Streptophyta; class Magnoliopsida; order Fabales; family Fabaceae; genus Chamaecrista; species Chamaecrista fasciculata. The sequence goes on from QANZ01039163.1 coordinate 89,555, forward strand.
AAGTGCATTCTTTCCATTGGATCTAGAAAACTCCAACTGACTAGGATCTCGTTCCAGCAACAGATCGACCACATCTACATGCCCTTTGGTAGCTGCAGATATAAGAGGAGTTGCATTTGATTGCCCAAATGTATGTATAAGCCCAGGATCATGGTCCAGCAACACCTGAACAATGGCTGCCAAATAATACAAATTATAGGCATTACCAAGGTTTGCATATTCCTCGTCTAAGTTATTAATGACAATGAACCCCCAGACTTAAACATATATATATATATATACCTAGGTGACCTTGGCTAGAGGCAACGTGGAGGGGATCAAAACCGGAACGATTTTTCAAGGAAAGGCCCTCGTTAGTGGTAAAAGGGAGGAGCTCATTGACGACATGAATGTGTCCCTTCTCAGCAGCAACCAACAAGGGAGTCTCGCCCAACTGATTGACCTCATTGACAATGGCGGACCTAATCTCCTCGGCGCCAGCGGTGGTTCCGATCTCGGCAAGAATGTGACGAATGGCTTGGACATCGTCACGTTGAGCGGCAAGGTGAAGGTGGGTGTCGTGGTGGAGGCCGGTGACCTGCTTCACGTATTTCTTGGCCTTGGCAGAAGAGGAGAGAAACAAGGTGGAACGAGGGGTGGTGGGTGTGGTGGCATCGCCGTCGGAAGAGTTAAGATTTTGAATTCGATGGAGACGTATGGGAGTCGGAGTGGGACCCAAATCAGGATACATCGGGACCCACCAGGACAAAACCAATATGTTCCTTCAAAAAAACATAATGCATCTCTTCCAATTCCTATACTTGTTTTTTACTAGCCAAAATCTCAAATTCATCCCTCGTAGATAGGGTAGATTTCAAATTGGTCACTTATGTATCATAAATGAAACATAAGGGACTAATTTGAAGTTTTAGCCTTTTAGCCTTCTATTACCTTTGCGGCTTTGCCAAGTAAGGAAATATTTAAAAACAAATTTAAATAATGAAGAGTGATAGTTTTCGTTTGGGTCATAACAAAGAGTAATAGTAATAATAATAATAATGATAAAAGAGTGATAATCAAACATCAAAATCTTTAAAGTCAAGGCAAATGGACGAAACATGAAAGGGTGTGGACAGGAATTAAGGGCAGAGCTTCAAACTTCAAAGAGGTCCAGCCCATGAGCTCTTGTCTCTTCCGCCCTCATATGTTCCGTTTTCGATCCCTTTCTGATGGAAACAATATTTTATAAATTAATGATAAATAAAAATGTTAAGATTTTCATAAATGTACTCAAAGAATAGGGTGAGACTATATGAACAATTTATGTATGCTAGCACTTGTTTCTTATCAATTTAACAAGTGAGTATGACATGATTAATACTGTTTTTACCTAAAAAAACCTAATTTTTTTTTGCAAAATATAATCATAAAAAATTGAAAAATATATACATATGCAAATATATGTTATATATATATATATTTTTGTTTGATTAATTTCTAGAAGAATATTAAATACTGAAAAAAAAGGTCAAGCTTGATCTTTCCATGTTATTTCTCGTAATTGATTTAAAGAGATGAAGAAAACTAAATGGTTACGTATAAGGGATAAAAACATGTCATTAATAGTGAATGTGAAATATGCGATCCGAAATTGAGGAGGGATCTCAGCATCTACATATATCGTGATAGTACACGTATGCAATTTCAGCCTCAAGCCCGAGTCTGTGTGGTCTTTAATTTGAAATTTTACAAGAATATCGTTCATTCGTTGTTATATATGAAAAATGCATACCAATTTTGATTCGTTTCCCATCACTAATTTCTCCATGTATTTAGCTCAATCTGAAAGCAACTACATAATCAACAAAGAGTGGTCCATTTGGTAAGATTAACTTATAATTTATAAAGTTGTGAATGTTTCTTTTTGTGATAACTAAGGTATCCATCATCCACCAGATCGTAGACATTTTAATGAGTGAGATAATTAATCAAAGATTTAAGATTGCTGCATATTTAAAATCCGAATTCAAACCTCTTACAGTTGGTAAATAATAAATAAAATTTTATCATTAAACATCTCGTGAGTTTAAATTTCACTATGGATCTAGGATCTTGTTAGAAAATAATCTATGATTATCTCTCTAAGTATTCATTGAATTTAGAATTTTTTCTTGATTCTAATGAGTGTTCTACTTCTAACACCATACTCACTGGCATTAGGTAACCGTATTTAAAGATTTAGAAACTTTGTCCAGGTCTTTTTTTTTTTTTTTCCT